>CAUYUJ010004031.1:0-73617 GCA_963575745.1 Prorocentrum cordatum | reverse complement strand
GGGGGTCCCCGCGCCCAGGGGGCAGCCCCGTCCCCGCGCCCAGGGGGCAGCCGCGTCCCCGCGCCCTGGGTTCGTAGAGATGGCAGCCCATTCCCCGCGCTGCCAAGGATAACAACACTGGGCAGCCCGATCGGCATGCATTCCGCAGCGCACGTCGGCTCAAAACCAACATAGGTCAGGCCAGGTTTGCTTCTTCGCATTGCAGCGGCCCTAGCAACAATCTTTGTGCAGCTTGCGTTGGTTGCAGCTCTCTGTGGCTGCGATCTTCAGTCCTCGACGAGCGATGGCGACGCGTCGGGCAGCCCTGCGGGCGCGGCGGCGCCCCCTATGAAGAGGAGGAGGGGCCGCGCTGCCTCGCGCGCTGCTCTGCCTGCAGGCATGGGCGGGGAGGGTGGGGAGGGCTTCGCCTGTTTCCCGTGCTTGAATGCGCTGGGCAACGGCGCCGCCGAGACCTGGAAGGGGTTCCCGTTCCACGGGGGCGGGTGCTTCAACGCCGTGTGCGCGCGCAGGCGGATCGTGGAGAAGTGCCCGAAGGCTTTTGACGCCGCCGACAAGAACGCGTCCGAGGACCCGACCGACTGGGGGAATGACGTTCCCATGATGAAGAGGGCCGAGGGTGGGTGGAAGGAGCCGCGTTGAAAGCATATCTCGCATCAAGGCGAAAACCGTGCATGTCGAGAAGCAGTGGGCCCAGGAGGACATCAAGGACAAGCTGCTTTTGAACGAGCGCAGGTGCAAATCTTGCGTCGGTCATTGGGGCGAGGTCGAGTCGGGCGCGGCGTCGGAATATTTCGGCAGCTAGCTCAGGGGGTTGGAGCCCATGGGCCTCGATAAGTTCAACGAGGCAGGCAAGCGGTGCGCCCTCGTGGCTGACAACCCCAGACAGCGTGGCAGGACGGGTGTAATCGAGAGGTCGGGGGCGGAAGACGACGACCACCTGCGCGGAGACTTCGGGCGGCAACGTCGCGGCAGCGGCGGCGAGTCTCGGGGCGAGGGCGCAGGGCGTCGGGGCCGCCGCTTGGCCGCCTTGGCCGATGCGCCCTTGGAAGGAAAGAGTGGCGATGACGGGTCGCTGTCGGATGCCCCCAGCCGCCCCGCGCGCAGCGCCCCGAGGCCAAGCCCGAGCCCGCCTGCTTCTGCGAAGGGTCAGCGTTGAAACTGGCTCCGCGGCTCAGCGCCACGGCGCTCCGAGACCATGGCAAGGCCCAGTCGCGGGGCGGCGACGCTGCCGGCGTCGCCAGCGCCATGTCTGGCACCGAGATGACTGCAATCCAGCTGCTCAAGGAGCAGGCCGTCCTCCGCGAGAAGACCGCGGACGTGGGGCAGCGCGCCAACGGGCCGAAGAGCATCTGCGCGAGGATGACGGTGGCGGACAAGAAGATCAGCGCGGAGAGCAGGAAGTACCTGGCTACTGTCACAGCCGATGTCGTCAAGAAGCCGGGTGATGCGGCCACTGAGGCGCGGGTGCTCAAGGATGCCATTGATTCTACGAGGGCTTCGCAGCTGGAGGACACTCGGGCATCGGTTGAGTCGGCCGTGGGTCTTGTCAGCGTCGAGGTGGCGAAGGTTGAGGAGCACATGGTGGCCATCGAATACTTGTTGAAGGAGAAGGAGCTTGCCGAACGGAAGGAGTCCTTACCTGGGCGGTACGAGCGCGCAAAAGTCGTCAACCGCCTCGTGAGCGGTGGCTTCCGCAAGAACTTTGCTCAGTTTCAGCCAGACTTGCTCTATTCGGATAAGCCTCCAGCAAATGTCACGGTGGGCCCCGATGCAGTCGACCACAAGGTGATCTCTGTTTGGACAAATGCCGATGCGAACTCGGACGCAGTGAAAAATGCATTCGAGATGATCGATGAGGAGAAGGGCAGGTGCGCCTCATTGCCAGAGAAGGTCGAGAAGAGGACCAAGAAGTTGAAGGACAATCCCACGTGGAATGGATGCCTTGGTAATATTCACCAGGCTCTGCCAGCCGCGTTGGAGAAGCGCGGCCTGGGCGAACGCCCATGGGGCGCCACTGGCACGGGCAGCAAGGGTCTTTGCCCATGGCTTGCGTCTTTCAAGAGGGAGGTGTTCAAGTACGGGCCTATGTCAAGGCTCCTTCCTGGTGTCGGTTGCTTCGTGGCCGTCGAGACGCCCATGGTGGTCGAGCCCTTGGCGATCGAGCCCCTGTTGACGAAGGGAATTACGCTGATTGATGCAGCGGGCTTCCTCGCCACGGATGACGGTAAGACGTGCGTGGAGGATTCCGCGACGCCCATCAAGATGAATGTCGGGTCGTTGTTGAGGGTGCCGTACGGCTACGCGTGTTTGCCATTCTTCACTGCCTTCACGCCGCCAGAGCAGTGCGAGGACATCGCCTTTGCTTGGGTATGGAACATATTCGTGAAGAATTGGGCCTCCGACCTCCCGTCCAACGTGTGGCAATGCATACATAATTGGAACTTGAAGCAGCTCGAGGCCGAGTCCGCCGCGATGTGGAAGGATCGTCTGGTATCCTTTTCGGAGTTCACGAAGTGAGGCGAGCTCGCAGTTTGGTTGCGACTTATCAGCCATCCCTTGCTTTCTCATGCGCCTTTCTCCGCCTTGTGCCCCTCCTTCCTCTCCAAGAAGTGCACGTGCCCCTTCCGCGATGTCACGTCTCAGTTTCTTGCATCGCGCATCGGCGTCCCCTTGGTCACTTCTCCGAGTTCTCCCTTGCTCGCCCGCTTCGCGGAGCCCAGTTTTGGTGAAGGCGCTCAGTGTGGGCTTAGCGGTTTGCACTGTTCCGATCCAGTGAAGGGTCTCGATGGGCGAGCCCAGTGAAAATGGAGTGTGTCGCCGACGTCTGTTTGAGACTTCTGGGCCATGCCACATAGAGCCCGCCCATCTCGGCCAACTCCTCCCTATCCCATTGTTTCTCCGACCTCGCTATCGCTTTGGCTATCGCAGGCGCGAAGCGCTCCACCCCCCTGCAAAGTTGATACTTGGCCTGATAGCTGCCACGCTGGCCTTTGTTGTCTGAATGGGGCGTGCCATTCTTAAAGCCCTTGCCTGCGGGCGCGTCGGTTGACCTGGTGCGCAGTCCTGCTCCGCCCAGCCCTCGGGGACAACCTGGCTGCGGTCAGCATTCGCGGCCGCCGCATTCGACCGCGGACAGGCTCGCCCCGTCAGGCGTTTGACAGTCCTGAGCCACGATGGCTCCTGTATCGCCGCGCCCGCAGCCGCCCCCCGCGCGTCCACGGTCGCGCCCTGCGACGGCTTTGACGAAGCCTGTGATCAAGCGGCTCGGGCGCGCGGAGCTCGAGAACCGTCTGTCGGATGTCGGCCGTGAGAAGAACAGGGCCATCGAGCGCATGCGGAAGGAACATCTGGCATCGCACTTCTTCTACAGCAAGATCGCCAAGGCACGCGGCCCGACCGTGTGCCAGAAGCACATGGACACGTTCGACGCGAAGATGATGGCAGCCGGAGCAGGCAGCAGGCATTGACACTGATGTCTACCCCGAGGGAGATGCGGCGCCCGATGCGGACGACCTCGGCGGGGGGAGCGCATCGTCGGGGCAGCCGCGCGAGCCGCCGCCAGGAGAAGGCCCGGCACCTTCGGGGCGCGCGGACGACGCCCAGGAGCCGAACTGCCAGGATGACCAGGATACGGACAGCTCGGGGGAGTCGGATACCGAGTGAGGCCGCCCGCCTGTCCCAGTTGGCGGCGGCGAAGCTGTCGCCCGCGAGATGCCGGCATCTCAGCCGCGCACCCGCGCGCCGCGCCAGCGCCGCGTGGCCAGACACGGCCACGGTCTGAACACTTCTGTTCGGTGTCGCCGTTGCTCCCATCATCGCAGCTGCGTCCGTCCATCGGCGTCGACCTCTACCACCTTAAGGGTATAATGGCGATTGGAGGAGGAGGAGGAAGTGCGAGTCGGGGCTGGGGGGGGGGGGGGGGGGGGGGGGGGCGGGGGGGGCGTCGGGGAGGGAGGTGGGGGGTGGGGGGCAGCGCAGAGCGGGGCAATGGTGGATAGGGCGAGCGATGCTAAAGCTGGGCCGTCGGAGCAAGAGGGAGCAAGCACGGTGGGGGAATGGCGCGTGAGGTTGGGGAGCGGGCATCCGCGTCTGCATTTGCGGGCACTTGTGGGCCAGCCAGGCGGGCCGCCTGCGAGCCGCCCCGCCCGGGAGGGGAAATGGGCGGAGTGCGGGAGGGATGTGGGTTATCAGTCTCTCCCTCTCGAGCAGGGGCCAGGGCCGACCAGGTGGGGGGCGCGGAGGGGGCGGGGGCAGGTGGAGGCGAGTGGCGCACGTAAGCCGCCACTTGATCCGCATCGTCCTTCTCCTCTCCTCCTCATCCACCGCCCCCCCGCCCGAGCCCCCAGCCCCCCGCCGCTCGCCCCGCGCCGCGCTGTCGTCGCCGCCAGGCCCGCGGCGCCGGCAGAGTCGTGCAGCCAGTGGCGTTCCGTTCGTCGCCGCGCTGTCGCGACCGCTCTCGCCGTCGCCGCCGTCGCCACCACGACCCGCCTAAAGCCCAAGTACGCGGGCGCAATCGAACGATCGTTGGCCTATCGACTCGCATCGATCACCTCCCACCTCCCCAATGTGCCGCGTTACTTTGCCCCTTCCGTTCGATGAGGTTCCCCGCTTGCACCGCGGCACGCGTGGCATGACTGTCTGCGTCGCCATTCAATCTAAGTGGCGCGTTGCGTCGGCAGCCCTGGCGGTTGACGAACCCCCCGACCAGTTCGAACCAGTTTTATCAATTGAGAGCCAGTTTGAACCATATTCGGCGCCCGTGCCCCCCCATCGGGGTGCGTTGCGGGGTCGCTTAGCGGGGCTGTGCTGCAACCCTCTTTCTTACCGGGAAGAGGAGGATGAGGAGTGCGTGTGGGGGGGGGGGGGGGGGGGGGGCGGGGCAGGGGGGGGGGGGGGGAGGAGGGGGAGGAGGAGGAGTAGGAGGAGTAGGAGGATGAGGAGGCGGATGAGGAGGAATAGGAGGAGATAAAGGAGGAAGAGGAGGAGGATGGGGGGGGAGGGAGGAGGGGGGGGGGAAGGAAGAGGAGGAAAGGGAAAAAGCGAGGACGAGGAAGAGGAGGGGGGAGGGGAGGAGGAGGAGGAGGAGGAGGAGGAGGAGAGAGGAGAAGGAGGGGGAGGAGGAGGAGGAGGAGGAGGAGGGAGGGGAGGGGGGGGGGAGGAGGGGGGGGAGGAGGAGGGGCAGGGCGAGGGCAGGAGGAGGAGGAGGAAAGGGAGGAGGAGGAGGAGGAGGGAGGAGGAGGAGGAGGAGGAAGAAGGAGGAGGAGGAGGAGGAGGAGGGAGGGGGAGGAGGAGGAGGAGGATGAGGAGGAGGAAGAGGAGAAGGGGGGGGAGGAGCAGGAGGACAAGGAGGACAAGGAGGACAAGGAGGAGGAGGAGGAAGAGGAGGAGGAGGAGGAGGAGGAGGAGGAGGTGGAGGGAGGTGTTAAGGCCCAGTCAAGCGACCCCCCCCTTAAGTTTCGTTCAGCGCGTCGCCCGAGCGTCGCCCGCGCGCCGGCCCTGGTTTGCGTCTCTGCCCCGAATCCCGGCCTCCCAGAGTGCGTGGGCGACATGTGGCGCGATTTCGGAATTTCTCAGGCGATATATAGGTTTCCGACGCCAGTGCGCCAGCGGCCATTTTGGCGGTCGTGGCGCACTCTCGTTCGACGGTCCACCAACGCGTTCTGTTTCCAAGTCGGCGCAGGAGGATTTTTGCTGGTGCGCATTTTAGGGGGCGCCAGCCGTTGCTGAGGACGAAGACGCCTCGCGTTGATTGGCGGCTGCGCGTGTCGCGCCACGGCGGGGGTGACGTCGCGTCGCGCGACGCGGCGCCGCTTCGCCCCGTCGCATCGCGCCCCGCGCCCCCATGTCGTTTCGCGCCAATCCTCCTGCCCCCCCCTCCTCCGTCCTCTTCCCCTCGTCCAACGCGCTGCGCGTTTTGTCCCGTTTGCGAAATTTGCACTCAGTTCTTTTGTGTCAGGCTGCCGTCCTGTCCGCCTCCATACCCACCCCCCGTTGTCCTTCCGCCCTCCAGGAACTTCCTCTCGCCCTCCTCGCCCCCGCCGCCCCCCCTCGATTGCCTTCCATCGCTCCCGCCGCCGCTGCGCCGCCCCCGCGCGCCCCCTCCTCGCCCGTCCGCCCCCTTTTCCGCCCGCCCTTCCCTCGCCTCACTTCCATTCTCTTTTCCCCCCCAATACATCGGCCGGCGAGACGTCGCCAAATTGCTGCAGCGACGAACCGATGTTCAAATTCTGACGGGGCGCGCTTGAGATGGATTAGTCTGTGCGCGCTGCATCTCCGTGTCGTCTATTGGTCTCCTCGCGTTCGTAGTTCTCACGCGCGGGCCTCGCTATTCCTACGATTGCCGCGCACGTCCCTTCATTGTTTCGCCGGCGGGCCGCGCAGTCCACGCGCCGTCAGAAGTCCGCGGCGCCCTTCGAGCGATTCGCGCGCGACCTGCGCGCGACGCGCGAACGACCCCAGTGGCGCTCGCGCGACGCGCGCGAGACGCGCGCGCGACGCGCCCCGACCCGCGCGCGACGCGCCCCTGCCAGCGCGCGACGCACGATCGACCCGCGCGACGACGCGCGACGCGCGCGCCACGCGCGCGAAGCAAGCGCGACGACGCACGCGCGACGCACGCGCGACGCGCGCGCGACGCACGCGCGACGCACGCGCGACGCATGCGCGACGCAGTCGCGACTTTGCCCGCCCCCCCATAGTCTCCGAGCAGCAATGCGCAGCGGCCGTCGGCCCGCCGTGCTTGCGCTGTTCACAAGTGGCGGCGGCTGCGTCCTCCATTGCGCCAGGAGGGCGGTGCTTGCCCCTGTTATTTCCCTTTTCCTTCCTCGTCGTCCCTCCTCTTTTGTCATTCCTCCTCCTTCGTCCTCTCTCCTGCCTCGTCTCCCTCTCTCCTCCCCTTCTCCTCCTCCTTTCTACCGGCCCCCTCTGTCTGTCCCTCCCCCCTCCTCTCTCGTCTTTCCCACCCCCCCCCCCCCCTTGCCGCCCCGTGCCCCTCTTGATTTTCTTTTTTTCTCCTTCGGCCCCCCTTCCGCGGCCGCGGCGCGTCGCCGCGAGCGGCGCCCCCGCCTTCCGCGAACGGCCCCGCCGCTGGCGGTGGGAGAGGGAGATTACGAGAAGAAAAGGAGGGGGGATGGGGCAGGGGCGCGAGGCGGGCGCGGCGGCAAGGGCGGCCCGGCAGGGGGGCGGGGGGGGAGGGGGGGGGGCGGAGTGGGCGGGTGCTTCTGTAATAGACATGTTGGTGATCATGGTCGTGGTCGCGTTCGTCGCCTTGGTCGCGCTGGCAGTGGTCGTGCCGCTGGTGGTGGGCGGGCTGGTGGTGGTCACGTCGGTGATCGTGCTGGTGTCGGTCGTTGTGGTGGTCGTGAGAGGCGTGGCTGTCGTGGTGGTGGTGATGGCGGTAAATGGTGTTGGTCGTAATCGTCGCGGTGGATGTGGTTGCGGTCGCATCCGTTTGTGGTGATCGTGGCGGTGGTGGTTCTGGCGCTGGCGGCGGTTGCGGCGGCTGCGGCGGCGGCTGCGGGGACCTGCTGGCCTAGCGCTAGGGCGCGTTCAGCAGCATCGCTGCACTTGTAATATTAGGAGGATTTGCTGATCTGCCGAGTTGGCCCAGCGGCCGCCTTCTTCTCGCCGAGAGGGCCGCAGCGTGGGCGACTTTCTTTTTCCCTGAGGCGACTGGCCTTTTTAGCGGCCGTGGAGCGGGCGGCGCGCGTGCGATCCGCCCCGCGGGTGTCCGCCGCGCCGGCGACGCACGCACTAGATTGCCCCCTTGCGAGGGCGACGTGCACGTTCGAGAGGGCGGCTGGCCTCCTCCGCGGCCGACGCACGGGCGGCGCGCGGGCGACGAATGCGCGGCGCACCTCTTGTCGCGAAGGGGGGGGGGGTCAGCACGCCGGTCGTTTTGCTGGGCCTTAACAGAGGGAGGGAGGAGGAGGAGGAGGAGGAGGAGGAGGAGGAGGAGGAGGAGGAGGAGGGGGAGGGGGAGGGGGAGGAGGGGGGAGAGGAAGGGCAGGAGGAGGAGGAGGAGGAGGAGGAGGGGGAGGAGGGCGGCGGCGGGGCCATCAGGGGCACGAGGGTCAGTTCATCGGGGACAGAGCAAAACCATTCGGAGGCCTCTTAAATGACCCAAGCTCTTCGAGTGCACTGAACGGCGGGCGAAAGCCTTTTTTTTTTTTTTTGGGGGGGGGGGGGGTCCATGGCGCCCCGCGATGGACATCAGCGCGGAGGTATCCCTGATGCCACCGAGCGCCCCCGACAAAAATGTGATGCTACTAGAGTAGGCCAATATCAACTGTGCGGAACTGAAGCGAGAAAGGAGGAGACAACTCGGCACTAGCCCATCGTCCTTCGGTGTGTCTCGGAAGTGCGTCGCGGGGCCCTTCCAGCCAGTCTGGGGATGCTGGCCTCCAGGCTGCGATCCAGGTCGAGCGAGGGGGGGGGGGGGCTCAGAGGCCGAGGGCGAGAAGGGAAGGTCGATTCGCACTCGAGGACGCGGGGGGCAGGGTTCTCATACAAAAACCACTAGGGGGAGGAGGGAGAGGCGGAGGAGGCGTCAGAGGACATCGGGGGGGGAGGAGGAGAAGGGGGTTCACGGCCAGGCACAAGGGCGTGGCTCAGCTCGCGTGTCGGCGGAACGGTATCAGGCGGAGCCGCGTCAGCTAGTCTAGACACCCTTGTGGGCCATGTACCAGAATTCCCCTGAATCGAACTTGCTCTTTGCGTGGCTGGCGCGGCAATCGGCGTAGCCCCCGTCATCGGAGAAGACAAGGCAATCGGAGTAGACGCGGCGATCGGAGTGGTGCGAGCAATCGGAGTCAGCGTGGCCATCGGAATAGGCGCGGCAATCAACGTCGTCAACGCGCCTTCTCCGGCCTGGGTCGTTGCGCTGCATCCAGCAACGTTGGCGACGTATCGGGGGCGTCCGATGGGCGATCCGAAGGGCGGTCCTGGCTCCCTTCGAGCGTCCAGCAACGTTGGCGACCCATCGGGGGCGTCCGATTGGCGAACCAGAGGGGTTCCTGACCAGCTTTCCGCGTCCAGCAGCGTGGGCGACTTATCGGAGGCGTCCGATGGGCGTCCCAGTCTCCATCCTATCGGCTCTAGCTGCCCACGCTGTCCAGCAGCAGCTGCATGATCCTCTCGTTGTGGGACCTGGGCGGGGCCCCTCTCTTGATCTCGGCCCCGAGCTGCTTCGAGGAGTCGAGCAACGGCTGAACTACGCCAGAGCTCTCGGCCGAGAGGTGGATCTTCATGACTTTCCTGTCGTGGGTGTACGAGATCCTGCAGTGCCGCACCGCGTCGCGCATCTTCTCGTTCGTCATCGAGGCGTCTGCCTTGATGGCGTCCAGATAATCTGCAATGCTCTTCGCATTGGCTGCTCCGACCCGTTCTCCCTGCTGCCTGACCGCCCCGGGCAACGCCAGCCACGTATGAGGGTGTGGAGCTCCCAGGGCGTCGAGCTCGGGGACCTTGACCTTGTCGCGCAGGGCCTGCGCGTTCTCTCTCTTCAACCTGGTGGCCTCCTGGGCGAAGAACTGGCTGGTGACCTTCATGGACTGGCAGATCTGGTGCTCCTTCTCGAGGTGGATATGATGGAACGCCGCTGCCTCCAGCGCCGCTATGCTCTGGGTGTTGCGCAGCGTCATCCGAACCAAGGCAGGGGAGAATGCCTGGAAGAGCTCCATCGGGATGGTCTCCAACTTTAGGCGCATGATGTCCTGCCTTTGCAGCCCGAAGTGCCGGCTTGGTCGAACATGTCCGCGAGCGCCCTGCTGATGCGGTCCAGATCTGCACCTGCTCGTTGTTGCTGCTGGTGCGTAGGTTGTGCTCCTCCCTTTGCCAGTCGTGCTGCCTGCTGCGGTCCGAGGGCTCCGTCCTCTCGTGCAGGGCGGGGGGCCCGGTCTCCTCCTCGTCTCGTGGGGCGGCCGCGGCGGTCTCCGCTGCGGGGGCGGAGGGCGCGGTTCCTGTCTTCTGCTCCGAGGCCCATCGCCCTCTCCGCCAAATCCATGCTCGTTAAAGACTAGCGCGGGATGAGGTGGGGCGTGGGCGTCTCGAATGTGCCTTTGGAGTTCGGGGAGAGATTGAAAAGGGCTCGATCTGCTTTGAGCCTGGTGGCATACAGTCCACGAAACCAGGCAGGGCCGACTCAAGGTCCACGCAGAACGGGCAATGGAGATCCATGGGTTCCTGGACGGGCGGGGCATGCGGGCTCATGTCGCACAGGCAACGCCCCCGTCGTAGCGATTGAACGACATGCCGTCTAGCTGTGACCTGGCTCCGAAAGACGTACAATGCAAGCACTGATTAGTGAGTGCGAGCACGTGCGCGGGGACCCTCATCCTGTGGGCAGGGTGGTGACACTGGTGCGCTATCAGGGCCCCTTTGCTGTGGTAAACCATCCCACATCTCTCCCCGTCTTCACCAGGAAGATCATGCATGCTCCTGAAGGGGCTCTTCGGGGTAAGGCTGCTGGAACCTGCGGGCCTGAGCCTGACTGCGGAGCTCTGGAACCTTGCGGAGGAGCGAGGGGTTGAAGCTGCAGAACCTCTTACTCACGGACGGGGCGGTGAGGATCTCAAAGAGCGAGTGCGTCGCAAGAAACCTGGGGCCGTTGCGAAGGTACTGTAGGGCCCCGACATCCTGCTCAAACTGCTTTGCCCACGGATTGGCCGAGCTGGCAATCCTGCCGGTCGGCGCGAAGGTGCTGTCTTCCGCCAGGCCGTCAAGTCTGCCGAACATCACAGCGGGCTTTTGCCTGCTGTCAGCTGGGAGACGAACAAGACGCTGCCACTGTCGCAACCGTCGTATCGTCAACTCGATCCTGGAGTCCGTGATCCTGAGAGCTTTCAACACCTGGAGTTCCGACATCGAACGATATTTCGGGGCTTGTCCTGGATTCCGCTGATCAAACTCAGGTCGACGGTCACGCAGAACAGCGCGGGCGAGCGAGAGGATCGCGGCATCCAGCCGCTTCAAATCTAACTTTCCAATGAGGTAGGTCTCCAACCCAGAGTACGCAGCGCCAACTACCAAGTCCATGGACGCCATCCTCTTAAGTCTAATAGAGTGAGTGGTGTCCCAGAACCTCCCCAGTCTCCTCCACGCCGCCCTGGTAGCCTCCGCCCTCCTCCTGATCTCCGCTCCGCATCCCCCAGTAAGCTGCTTCACTCCTCCAAGGTAAAGGGGCTCCGCCGAGACGACCCCAGGAAGATGGGCTCCTTGCGGTAACGACGAACGAGTGGCAGTATAGGCCCCAGGGCCCACCGGGACAGGCATGCAGACTTCTTTCTCGGGTTTCTGAGCGACCCCCCCCTGCGCGCGAAGCTCACGATCGAGGATGGCTTTGGAGGCTAGCACGCGGGACCTGGCCTCGAGCGGATTCGGGCTCATCAAGGAAATCGTCGGATGTACGTCGTTGGAATAGTCTCTGATCGCAGCGTCGTGTATCTCATCCGCCAAGGCGCAGGTCATCAAACTGGTCACTTGCACCAGCGGGGCAGGCGCCGACCGGCGGTCGGAATGATACCGGGTTTCGTCCTGGAGGAGTTGGTCGCTCCAAGACTCGATAGGACGCATGAAACTTCGCGCGAAGAGCTCGCAAGCGTTCCCATCCCCCATCCCTGACCCATTTGTTGGTTGATAGTAGCCGACCTGCTCCCCTGCCTTGATCTCCATCACCGCCTCCGAGTGCCGCTGACGCAGCAGCGCTCTGTCCTGAGGATGCGGGGCGACTGACATCACCGTCTCCTGCAGAGATGCGTGCGAGGTCGAGGGAAAGGCGTTCGACATTATATATATATATATATATATAAACCAGGAGGTGGGATATCCTGGGTCGCTTTTTTTCTCCAGCTGTGTTTCATGGCGACGAGCTGTGCGTTCAGACGAGAACGGTGTGGCGCGTATCCGTGTGCGTGCGGAGGGAGGGGGGGCCTCCGATGACGAACGTACACGCCTCTGTACCAGGCCTTGGCGAACGGGCAGTAGCAGTGGATGAGACGCATCGCTTCGATTCCCTTCTTACTCCTTTCCCCTTGGAGAGCTGAAAGGTCCGACTCCAGTGCTACTGGCGAGGCGTGCGCGACTTCATACGAATCTGCCTAAAGACACGGCGCAGGCGCTGAGTGAAACAAGGGCACTCAACGCGCCGCCGCAGTTGCGCTCCCTCAAGCGCTCGGTCATTCAAATGGTCAACGCGCGGCCACTCACCAGTGAGATCACGCGTAGCGTGTTGCATAAGCCAGCACCACAGCTCCGCAGGAACAGAGTGATCAGGCGCATAGCGACGTCGAGCGACACGTCGAAGTTGATCCAACGTACGCGGCCTGTCGTCATGTGCGAGGGAGGCTGGCGCCACCGCATAGTAGTCTGGGCCGTCCTCCTCCCATCTGGTGAGCTCCTCCTGGGCCGCTTCAGCGGGGCTCAGCAAGACCTTGGCACTGAAGCTTCCGTTTCGAGCCGCCGCCGTCATGGTGTGCTCCCACTCCTGCAGGCTCGGCAAGTCGTGGTCTGGCACATTGAGGGCCCTCGAGCGAGGGCCACGACAGCGCGAACCCACCGCGTAGATGGTGCGCCAAAGGTTGGAGTTGTCTCCGCAATCTCGATGCAAGCAGGCCTCCTGCATGAGCTCCTCAATCCTCGCGAGGTCGAGCCTGCGCTTCTCCGCCTTCAGCTCCTTTTCAATCGTGCGCAGCTCGACCCGATCTGCCTCCTCGAAGCAGTTCTTGCGTGCATGCTTCCTCTCGGCGAGAGCCGCTTCCCTCTGGCGGAGGAGGCGAGAGAGAGGGGGGCCATCTCAAACCTGCTGCGCTGCCTCGGGGAGGGCTGCCTTCCGAATATCCTGCGCCAGCGAAGCCCAAGCCTCCGACGGATCCAAGGGCGTGGTGTCGCGCTCCCAGGTGCCCCCGGTATTCTTGCATAGCTTCTCGAGCTGCCCCAAGATCTCCGTGCCGTCGCCGCCATGCTTCAGCACTTTCGCAAGGCAATTCTGATCCCAACGCGCAGTCGCAGGTTCTGTGGGCGGGGCCTCGAGCTTGTAGCGTACTTGGCACAGGACAGGGGCATGGTCTCGGGGTCTCCAGTCAGGTATGACTTGCAGCTCCTTCATCGCCTCTCTAAGCGTGCGGCATGCCACAGTGGCTGCCACCGCGTCCGCTGGAATAAGAATGTGATCTGGGGCGCTGGTGTGTCCAGTGCCGAAATACGTGGGTCCGACAGGAAAGAACGTGGACACCACTGCCATATCTTCCATCTCGAGTATGCGCCACAGCTCAATCGACGTTTCATTTTCGATGGAGTTCGCCCACGGGCCAACATGCCGTTCTTCAGCCGTCGGCGTGGGTAAGCCCTGTCCAACTCTGCGCAATCCAAATTGACAATGGCCATCTAGTGCCACAACCACAAGTGACCTTCTTTTCGCATCCTGGATCGACTTATGAACCCATGCCGCCAGGTGCTTGCACGACTGCCTCCAGTGATCCGCCTTCATGTTATTCGCAGGCGGGAAGTAGGCTGATATGATTGTAATATCAAACATACCAGATCTGTCTCCAAGTAAACCCCTCTGCCAGCCAAATTCTGGGGAGGGTATCTGATATCCACAATGTGTGACCGTCTGATCGCCTTTGAGCGGAGGAATATGGTGCAACCCGTCGATTTGTTGGTATGTCTGCCCTCTTCCCAGCCAGACTCGAAAACCAGGTGCCTCGTTGTCCTCAACGTGGTGGCGGGCTGCTGTAGCTTCCTTCGCTGGGTGGTGCCAGGGCAAACGATGATATCTGCGAGCTGCAGGCTCTCCGAGATGTCCTCTGCTCTCCAAGCCTCCAGGAGGTGCAGCGGATTGTAAATAACAAGACTCAACAGGGCGTTCCACATCAATCAAGGATTCATGTAATGGTATCGAAAAGTGTGAGTGTGTGTGTCGCCCCCCCCCCCCTGATCCTCAGGGCGTGTCGGGGCGACAGTGGGAGGGGGCGAAGTTGGCCCTGGCGCCGCGGTCGTGGGCACAGGGGCTGAGGAGGAGGGAGGAGGGAGGAGGGAGGAGGGAGGAGGGAGGATGAGGATGAGGAGATGAGGAGGAGGAGGAGGAGGAGGAGGAGGAGGAGGAGGGGGCGGAGGAGGATGAGGAGGAGGAGGAGGAGGAGGCGGAGGAGGAGGAGGAGGAGGAGCTGGAGGAGGAGGAGGAGGGGGAGGCGGAGGAGGAGGAGGAGGAGGAGTTGGAGGAGTTGGAGGAGGTGGAGGAGTTGGAGGAGGAGGATGATGAGGAGGCGGAGGAGAGTGAGAAGGAGGAGCAGGAGGGGGACGAAGTTGGAGGAGCAATTGGAGGAGGAAGGTGTACCAGGAGGAGGACCAGTGTAAACTCAAGACTCATCAACGATGTTTGGAATCCATCCGTCATGCTTCCTCTTCATAGGCCCCATACAAGGATTCACTCCCTCTGGCGGAAGTGCCCCGTTAGGACACAAGCGTGCGATAATTGTGAAGCATGGCAAAAAAATGTTTTCAGGAGTTCAACGCCGCGAGTCAACCTGACTGTTGCGTCCTGACGATCCTGAATCGTGACAGAGCAGTTTTCGTGGAACCTCACCACCGCGAACTAACGTAACTGCTGCGCCCAGACAATTATGCAGCGTGCAAAACATCACTTCTGGAAGGTTAACCATGAGGGTCTGCCTAAGTCTTGCAATTCAAACGAACGTGCGCGGCGCTAAAGCGAGCTCCACATTTCGACAAGGAACCTCCCCTAATCCGTGAATCTCCTGTTCAATTTAAAACGAAAGTGCGCGGTGCGAAGAAGAGAACCACGTTCTGAAAATGAGCCGCCCTCAATCCGTGAGGCTCTTGCGAACTTTAAACCAAAATGTGCGCGGCGCTAAGGCGACAACCACATTTTGAGAACGACCCAACCTCAATCCGTGAATCTCTTGCAATTTTCAAAACGAATGTGCGCGGCGCTAAGGCGAGAGCCACAGTTTGGCGACCCGCCCCCAAAGTGCGAAGCTGTTGCCAATTTCGAAGCTTCAGGCTGATGAGTGGTAAGGAAGTCTCAGGCGAAACGCGTGGCCCGCCCTTCCGACTCCTTTCGGGATGCGACAGGGAGGAATTGTTCATACAGAAAAGGAGTGGAGGAGGGAGAGGCCGAGGAGGAGGAGGAGGAGGAGCAAGAGGTGGAGGAGGAAAAGGATGAGAAGGAGGAGGCGGAGGAGGAGGAGGAAGATAGAGGAGAAACTTGGAGGAGGAAGGTGGAAGAGGAAGTAGGAAGAAGGAGGAGGGAGGGAAGACGAGGAGGATTCCTCTGGTGGTCCGAGGATCGTACAACATGCTCGCCGAGGCCGCGTACGCGGTGGGACTTTCCCACAAGGCCCTGGCCCCTGAGCACTCGGGGGGCTGCTGCGGCCGGGGCCAGGCTGCCGCCGCTGCTCCCAGGGGCCGCCGGGCGGCCTCCAGGGCTTCCAGAGGCTTGGAGCGCGGGGGGGGGCATTGGATCGGCGGCGAGCGAGGTGGGGGTCCAAAGGGGTCCTACGGGGGACTGCCGCTATACGGACAAAAGGGTCCCAAGACGGCCCAAGAGAGGCCCAAGACGGCCAAAGTGGGCCCAAACGGCCCAAAAGGGCCCCTGGGGACCCCAAAGACTGTTTCACAGGAGGCCAACACAGCCCCACAACGGCCCAAACAAACTCCGTGATAGCTCCTCAATAGGTGAAGACGAAAGGTGTCACATGTGATGGCATCGGTCGGAGGCGAGCGAGGGGGGGAAGTGATAAGGAGAAGTCCTTTTCAGAAGGCGGCGGGACTTCTCAGAAACCCTCGCGCCTTCTGATAAATTTCAGTGCCTTCGGGGAAAACTCAGGAAGCTTTTCAGGAGGCCGGGGCGCTTCCGAGCCTGCTGAGAAGGCCGCCCCTTCTCACTTACCCCCGGGTTCGCCGCCCATGGGATGTAGAAAAAGAACAATGTACCAGTACGTACCGCTACCCTTGCTTCGCTTTCGCCTTTTTGGGCCCTGGGAGGCCCCCGTCGCCACGGTTGGATTCGCGTCGAAATCCTGGTCAGAACGCGCTCCGGGAGGGTTCGGGGAGCACCGGTATTGGTCTTGTGCAGGCCTGGCGGCTGGTGCCGCCGACCCGCAAGGGGGACGACGACGACGACGACGACAACGACGACGACGACGACGACGACGACGACGACGGCGGCGGCGGCGGTGGCGGCGGCGGCGGCGACGACGACGACGACGGTGGCGACGAAAAACGCTCAAGCAATAGATAAACATCATTGAATTTACCCTCGTCTCGGGGGCTTCCTGGGCGCCTCTTGGGCCTCCTGGGGGCCTTGTGGCGGAAGGCTCGACAAGTAGGTTGGTGTTCCCCTTCTTCTTGGGGCAGTCTTAGGCCGTATTGGGGCCGTCTTGGGCCGTTTCTGGGCGCTTTCGGCAGCCTCTTGGACCGTCTCAGGGCGATTTTGGTGGCTTCCTGGGCCGTTTTGGAGCGTTCGAAGCTTGAAAAAGGCGAGGACGCGAATAGCATAGAACATCACGTTCAATGAACATGATCGATTTTCACCTCTTGGGGCCTTGGGCCCTCTTAGTGAGGACTCCGCGGCGGGCCCTAATGGGGAATTTGGGTGCCTTGAGACCGTCTTGAGGGTAGTTATTTGGGACCAGTGACGGGGAGCATTGCGTACAGTTCGTGAGCGTGAAGAGAGTGCAGAAGCTGACCGCGATGCTCGACGATGTGCCTTTACTGCCCAGGTTGCCCCCAAGCTGGTGTCTCGATGCTTCGGGGCCTCGAGACTTCTGCATAGTATGCGGACGACCCGGCCTGATTGGATAACCGGTGCCTTGGCATAGGGGCAGCAGGCTTTGCGGTCGACGTTCCAGATCTGTACTGGCACAGCTGTGAACGAAAACCAATGGCAGCAGGCCTCCTTCCCCTTGAGCAAGGGAAGGCTTGGATTTCGGTGCATTCATACGCTGCTGCGGCCTACTTTGCCTCTCGTTTGGCAGCGCGGGACTTGTGCAGGCAGATCGATGCCGCTTTCTCCAGGGAAGGGGCAAGTGATGGCAGTGCTCTGGCAGCAGCAGCCAATCTGCACAATGCCTGCGCCTGCCAGGAGCACCACTTTACTGGCGAGAATTTGGCTTCTGATGGCTCCTTACCCAGTCAGCGAATTTTGTCGATCAAGATGGACGAGACTCTCTTAGACCAGCGGATCGCTGCAAACCCAGGCGCCCGCAAGGCGAGGATCCTCGCAACGAGCGCGCCCCACGCGAGTGCATGGCCGCAGGCCCAACCATGCAAGGCAGCGAATGTCGCACTACGAATTCGTTGCGGCCTTGCGCTTGCGGTTGGGTTGCCAGGCTTCGAGCGCGGACGACTGGTGCCCGAAGTTCGACCAGGTGATGGATGCGCACGGCCTGCATTCGCTCAGCTGCAAGGTGGGTGGCGACGCTGCCGACGTGCACAATGTGTTGCGTGACCTGGTCCACTCCTTCGCGCGTGCTGCTGGCTTCCGCGCCGAGAAAGGGGGGAGTGGGCAGCTGCCGGATGATCCACGCCGGAGGCCAGGTGACATCCATTTTCCGATATGGCCGCTCGGTCCACCCCTGGCCTTCGACTTCGCCGCGACGTCGCCCCCCAGGCTGTCTGCTGCGCAAGGGGCCGCCGCCAGACAGCTGAGCTTTGTGACGGCGCGCGAGGGCGCGAAGTTTGGAGACGGGGGCGCCGGCGCACGCTGCGAGCAGCTAGGCGTCCGCCCTGTTGCTTTGGTCGTGGCGTCCTTCGGCGGCTGGTGCTCGATGGCGCAAGACGTGTTCTGGGGGTTAATTTTATGCCCGTGCAGCGCGCAGCGGCGAGACGGTGAGCAATGCCACTGCGTGATGATATTCTGTCCTTAACATCACCACTTTGATGCGTGCGAACGCGCGCTCTTTGCTGGCCGGGGTCCTTCGGGATGTCGGAGCCCGCGCTGACAAATTTAGCCGCGCGGCGACTGCTGCGAGCGGGGCGTCAGGTGGGGGCCGGCGCCCAGTGACTTCGAGGGTGCCTTCCTTGTTCCTCCTTCGCCCCTCTTTCCTCCGCCGCCTGGCTGCTCGGCGATATTTCCCCCCAGTCGCAAGGGGGCCGTCCATTTTCCCGATGCGCAGAGTCGCGTGCGCACCTCTCGGCCCGCTTCCTTTCTTGCCATGGCCCCGGCCTTCGGCTCCTCCTCCGCCCTCGGCTCCACTCCTCCCCCCCCGCTCTCCCTTTCTGTGGCTTCCCTTGCCTTTGTGCTTCCTTGCCCTGGTTCGTCGCGCGCTCTGCCGCCTTCCCATCCCCCGGTTGGTTCTCCCTCTCCGTCCTCCCGTCCCTCGCCCGTCGGTCCAGTCAGTCCTTTCTTGTCGTCCGCCCTCCCTCCCCCCCTCCCTTTCTCGCTCCTCGGCCCTTCGCTTTTCTGTCATTTTTTGCCCCCTGCCTGGCCCGCTTTTCTTTGTCGGCCCGTCGCTCGGTCCAGTCGCGGTGGCCCGAGGTGCCGCGCGGGCGAATCCTCGTGACCAGGAAATGCTGAACTTGCATTGGTTGTGGCTCCTCATTCCTGGGGGCCCCACCCCCAGGGGGCGCCCTGTCGCCATTCGCGCCGAGCGGTGGATGAAAGGACGGGCGCCCCCAGGAGCTTTTGCCGAGGTGATCTGGGAGCACCTACCCATCGGCCGTCTTGGAACGATCTTGGGCTGTTCCAGGGCCCTCTCTGAGCAAACCGCGGTAGAAGTGAACCAGGGGCGCGCGCGGGGCAAGGGGTCGAAGGGGGGAACTTCTCCCAGGGAAGGGTGCCCCTCCACGAGTGGGGCGGGTTTAATCCTTGGGGGGCCCTCCCCGCCCCCTCCACCCGCGGCCGCCCCGGTGGGGGTCCAGGAACCAGGGTTTGAACCCCCGTGCGCAGACCGCGGCGCCACGGAGTAGCATCAGGGTAGAAACCTGGCACGTTGCATAGCGCTTGCACTATATCAGAATAGTATCAAACCACACGGATTTCGTAAGAAAGCGCTATGTCTTCAGCTGCGAGGTTCCTTGCGAGAAGATCATCTGCCCTCCTTGGGCGTGTGTCCAGAGCGAAGATTTCTGCGCTTCGGTCAGAATTTTGCGTTCGGGGCCGGCTCCCTGGATGGGAGCTGCCGAGGCCGAGGTCTATTTTTTCGTAATTTTCACGGCAAGCCATCCGAAATGCGATGGTTCAAGACCGCGGCTTGGCGGCGCGCCGGGCGAGCTAGCGGCTAGCGCGCGAGCTCCGCTCGCGCCGGTCATTTTCTTAATCGGTTTTGTTGCGCTTGCAGTGCATGCCTCCATGACCTGGAAAAGGGTATATCGGGGCCCGCGCATGGCGGAGTCAAATGCAACATGTGCCAACGAACGCCGCTTCTTAGACTATCGGCGCGATGCGTGCGGCATCGACCTGCGATGAACGCGCGCTGCGTCGTCCTGGTTGCATTCGTTGGTTCGACGTCGCAGCTGTTGGCGCAGGGGTCAAATCAGAATCCAAAACAGGAGACGGACCCGTCGTCAAGAATTGGGGGCTGCTCCAGGAATATTTCGGGCATGGCCAGGGCCCCGGGTAAGGGGGCCCAATTAGTTGTGGGGCCCTGGAGCTCTTGAGTTGGCTATAATCACTAACCAGATCTGCCGTGGCTGTTTTTTTCTTCGGGCGACGGTAATTCTGGTTAGTGGAAGGAGGCGGGGGGCGCCCCCCAGTGCGCATCATTACACCAGGTCCCACTTAATCCAGTTTTGCCAACGCCCGAATATAGGTCAGACCGACGACGCTTTCCAGTCACTTGAGATCATGTGTCATGCGACAGGGCAGCATCAGAAGTGGCGAATTTTGGACGCATGGTGCAGGCTCTGACGCTGGCTTTTTCACAGCGGGCGGCGAGCACCCAGCGGTTGGCGCGAAGCGCTGGGCGGCAAAGCGCCGAGCGGGCGGCAAGCCGAGACTTCTGAGCTCTGAAGCCCGAGTGGGAGATCGCCGGGATCATTGCCGCGAGCCAGAAGCAGCTGCTCCTGGTGTTCATTCAGTTCGAGATCGACTCGGCGACGCAGGTGCGACGGGCTCTTCGGGTGCGGTTTTTGACGCGCGCGGGCGCGTGCTACCAGCGACGCGAGGGGCGTCGTCGAGCCGGCGCTGGCGACGGGCCTTGCGTCGCCGCTTGCCCAGCTGTTGCATCAGATGGATCGGCGCAAGGCTCCCCGGGAGAGCCGCGACCAGGCGGGGGCGCAGCCGTGCTGGAATCTGCATCGCACAACCCGGATAGAGCTGCGCCTCAACGGCGCGCCCCGGAGGTGCAGATCGCAGGGGGTGCACCGTGATTCCGAGGGGGCGGATAATTTCGCCCGGCGTCGGCGCCGAGGCCGGCGCGCGATGCGCAAATTTGGCCGGGCCCTGCCGGCAGACGCGATCGCGCGCGCTGTGGCCGGCGAGGGCGCGAGTCCGCAGCTGCAGGCTGCAGTCTGGGCGTCGTTGGCTGTCGACGAGCTAGGGGCGCGGGCGAGATCCTGGAGCGCCGCGTGGCGCCCTCTGTTTACGCCTTCGTCGCTCAGCAGACCGGGGGCCGACGTGTGCCGAACCTGGGCCAATCGAAGGGGCCGGTGAATCGGCGGGGCTCCGGAGGGCGCGTGAATGCCGCGCGCGGCGAAGCGCAGAGCAGCAGCTCGGGTGCCTGCGACGGCCGCAGTGCGCGCGAGGCACCGCCGGCCGTCCATGCTGCGTCCGTTACCGCCGACGAGGGCGGTGCCGTCTCCGCGGCCGTCTGGCGGGGGAGGCGCCGCGCCGCGGCCGTCCGGCGGGAGATGTCCGGCTGTGGGGGCAGAGCAGGAGGCGAAGGACAGACTGGAGGGAACGGCGCAAAACGTTCCAGCAAGCCCGAGACACCAGCGCGCAACTCTGGCCCACGGCGAGCAGGTTGCGGGCGCCATGATGCCCGAACGACCCTGCGCGCCGTCGCCCGCGGATCGCGAGCGGGCCCAAACCGCGGCTAAATCGCACGCGCGGGCACATTGTCCACGGCGTGCACAGTTGTGACAGCGCGAAGCACAGGGCCCGACGCCGCGCGCAGAGGCGCGGGGAGGAGCGCGGGCGGCCCCCGCCGCGGCGCCTGGTAAAGTCGCGCGCCGCCCAGGGCGCTGAGGGCCCCTGGCAGCGGCGGGGGCCTCGGCAACAGCGGGGCCCCTGCCAGCGGCAAGAGCCGCTGCCGGCGGGGGGGCTAGCGGAGCCGCCGAACCAGCAGCGGCAGGCGCGGCCACCGCAGGAGCCCGCAGGGCAAGCGGCGACAGCTGCTTGGGCAGGCCACGCGCTGACTGGCCAGTCCTTGCCAGAGACGCTGGCCCCGCCGCGGAGGCTGGCGGCGGCTGCGGCCTGCGCGGCGCCGCCGTGGCGCGCGCGTGGCGCGCGCCCGGCGCCCCTGCCGCGGGCGGCTGCGCTCTGCTACCGGCGCGCGCGCAGCGCCCGTCATGATAGCGCCCGATCAGCGTCGTGCTGTGCAGTGGTCGCAGCAAGAACCGGCATCGCCCGCCGGGGGGGGGGGCGGGGCCGTGCGCGGCGCTATTGCTATCGAAGGTCGCCTGGAGGTGGCCTCTGGCGGATGTCTTGCATGCGCTGGTCAGCGCGGGCGGTCTGGTTGAATTCTCCACGCGGTCAGGTCTCTTCTTTTGGCGAGAAGGCCGCGGGGTCAGGTCCGCGACCGCTGGAGCTGTCCAGCGGCGTGGCTACAGAGCTATGTCCACGCCCGCTAGAGCTGCCTGGCAGCGCGGCGACAGCGTCAGGTCCACGACTGACCGAGCTGCCCAGCAGCCAGGCGACAGCCAGGTCCACGACTGCCAGGGCCAGGCGGCGCAGCGACGGAGCCGACGGCCGCAGAGCCGGCGCGATCGTTTATCGCACCAGTGGTTGCAGTTTTCCCAGGGGACAGAAGGGCCGCAGCTTGTCGCCATCACAGCGCTTTTTTATAGCATTGTTGCTGTTGTCAGGTTGTTCCCATTATGTGCAACATCACCGCGCTTAGTGCAATTTCTTTTGCATCTTGTGCGTCTACCAGTATACGTGTCGCCAGTGCCAGTGCAGCGGTCTGCCGCGCCGCCAGACCGCGGGGCGCAGCGACCTGTCGACGCCCAGTCGGTCGCAAGGCCATCCCAGGGGTGCCTTTCGACTGATTTTTTCCGCCGGCAAGCGTCGGCGATTTTTTTTTCACCGGGTGTATTTTTTTCCGCCCGTTGAATTTTTTCGCCCGGTGAATTTGCAGGTTTCGCCGGGTGAATTTTCATGCCGTGCAATTTCGCCGGGTGAATTTCTGTATTCTTGAATTTCGCCGAGTGCAACTTTGATTTCGCTCGCGATCGTCAGGGCTCCCCGCCCTTACAGGGATAACACCTACACACCATTACGTTTGGCGATGGTTATACATCAGACCATGCGCAGATCGGAGCCACGTATAGGGGAGAGACCAGAGCAGTACTCACCCGAATCATAAAAAAGTAGGAGGACGAGGGCAAGGACGAGGAGGAGGAGGAGGAGGAGGACGAGAGCGAGGACGAGGAGGAAAGCAGGCCCAGCAGCAACAGGGAGGGGGATGGGGCGCAGCAGGAGGGGGAGGGGAAGGACCAGGAACAAAAGGGGAAGAAAACGGAGCAGTAGTAGGAGGGGGTGGAGGAGGAGGAGGAGGAGGAGGAGGAGGAGGAAAAGGAAAAGGAAAAGGAAAAGGAGGAGGACGTCGACCCTTTTGTTTAGCATATATATTTATATACACAGTACTGGAGGCTTGGCGCTCTTGTTCGACCGAGGGTAGGCCAACTTAAATTGGTGCCGTTGCGACGTTGTAAGGTGCACTTTGGGGGGCCATTCACACCTTCACCATGATTCCTCGGGTCCACGCGTGAGCGGGGGCTTCGGAATAGTGGGATGGTGGTGTAAATGATTTGTTACCGAAATCTTCCTCCTCATTCCTCGTACCGCAGGGCCCCCTCAGGGTCGCAAGAATCGTCGCTCTGGTCCTCTTTAATTTGTGCTCGTCCTCCTCCTCCTCGTCCTCATTCTCCTCCTGTCTTTGCATCCTCCTCGTCCTAATCGGCTCTGTTCTCTCATGCTGTTTCGGTGTCCCGCCATCCTTTTAGTTTAGCTCATTTAGCTTTACCGTTATCTGTGAGGGGTGCGCCAACATTGCGCGTGGTCCGCGGGGAATCCAAGGTCTCGCAGCCATGTTTTTTTGTTGGTTGGTTTCTGTATGTGGTTGCCTTTGGTTCTGGAGTGTTGTGGGTGACATGGCCCGCAATCGCAACTGTGCCAAACTTCTCCATTCTCGGATCCAGCTGGGAGCGGCGACAAGCGAGGAGACCAGGAGGCAGATGGAGAACACTGGCAGGAGAGGCGATACGGAAAAGGGAGATCATCGATTTTCCGATGTCTCCCCAAACCGTTCCACCACAAGGCTAGCAGTGCAAATGCGTTCTGACCAGAATTTCGAATTCGAATCCAGACTTGGCGGCGAGATTTGGAGGGCGGGGGGCAACATCGGGAAATCAATTCGTTCGCATCGTTTTACGTCATAGCAGCTGCGACGTGGATCAATCAATGCACACCACAGCCTGCTCAGGCTGGGTGCCCTCTAAGTCTTCCTTCGTACCCGACCACAGGGACGCCATCACAAGCCCCACCGTGGGAAGGGCCATAGCATCACCCACGGCTGCCAACCTGCAGTCGGGGTCGACTCGCTCTAGGACGGACGGGTCGAGGCCCATCAGGGCGCACCTCTCCTCGGGCCTCAGGAATCTATTGTACTTGGGCATGCTGTCGCACACACCCATCAGCCAGAGGTGTTCGTTTGTGGCGGTCAGGGTGGGCAGGATGCCGTCAACGCGAACCTTAGCTAGGCGAGAGTATCCTATATAGGATTTAGGTGGTTGGCAGAGGGGAGGGGGACTGGTGTGAAGGAGGAGGGAACAAGCGGGATGGGGCGATGTGAGTAGGGAGGGGAGACAAGCACTAGGGGGAGAGAGGATGTGGGGAGGTGGGAAGGATAGGGAGGAGCAGCCGAGGACCGAACCGATTCAGTTCTGCTGTCGGGCCGCAGCGAGAGGTCGAAGACTGCCACGGCGGGGTTCGCCTCTTGTCGCTATCGTTCGGTTAGTCCTCCGTCCTCTTTCCTCCCTCCTTCTTCTCCTTCCTCCTCCTACCCTGGCCTGCGAATCCACTGCTAGCTCCCGCAACTTGGTGAACTCCTGCAAGTTCTTGGTCTTGCAGGATCACCAATATTATAATATAATCCTCATCCTCCTCATACACCTCCCCCGATCCTCCCTCACCGGTCCTCGCCCTCCCCCCTTCCTCCCTCATCCTCCTCTTCTTCCTCCTGCTGCCCCTCATCTTACCCCCCCCCCGCTCCTCCTCCTCCTCCTCCTCCTCCTCCTCCTCCTCCTCCTCCTCTCCTCCTCCTCATCCTAGTCCTCCTCCTCCTCCTCCTCATCCTCCTCCTCCGTAGCCATTTTGGCTCAAGCCATTTTGGCTCAAGCCATTTTGGCTCAAGCCATTTTGGCTCAAGTAAAACATTTCCCAAGGCAACTGGCCGTTCAGCTCCGTTTCATTCCATATCCCACAGGACCGACAGGGCTGCCCAGCCCACGGCTCCGCTCCATATTCGCAAGACGAAGCGCCCCTTCGCACAATTACTAATTCGACTAAGTCAATTGCAGGCATCTGGATTGGCTCTTCTCTCGCTTGGCATCGGACAGGCAATTCGTGGCATAGCTCTGTACAACACTTCCGCATGGACTCCGCCTCCGCTTCATCTCGCAGTGACTCCAAGAGCAGGAGTCAGGCCAGCGGACGCCGTCGGGATCGCCGCAGACATTCAGATAAGTACGACAGAGACAGAGACCGTGACCGTGATCGACATCGCCGACGTGATAGGGATCGACGCCAACGTACTTCTTCGTCTGAAGGATCACGCCCTCCGCACAAAGGACACAGTGGACGCTCTAAAGGCCCTCTCGAACGTGAAGCAAATGGCGCCCCTCGTGGATTTCATTCAGCAGCCACTCAAGATGCACGGCAGCGAGCAGCACTGGAAGAACTCGATGCGGCACCTACTTTCCCCTCTCAAGAACAAGCCCACTGGCAAGCTCATCGACAGGCACAGCGAGAACGACAAGCACGTGAACTCCATGAGGCTCAAGCCGCTCGTGACGCCCACGAAGCCACACAGCCTCCCGCCGCAGCCGAAACCTCGCAACATCAATGGCATGCTCAACATTTGGCTCGCGCAGCTCAGCAGCGCGCTCTTATTACAGCAGCGCCCTCTACCGCCGCAGCCAGCTCTGGACATACGGCTTCGGATACAGAGCCAGCCAATGCAGCGGAAGGCACCGCCACGCCAGCAGGAGGACCGTGGCCTCAGTCAACGCTGGACCCAGGCATCCAGCGTGAGCTCAAGCAGCTCATGGCATCACAAGTGGCAGCAATCAATAATGCAGTTGGTGAAACCGTATCCGCCTCGCAAACGCAGTTCATCGCCGCTCTACAGCGACACGAAGCAGCTACCACTCGCAGATTGGACGGGCAAGAACAAGACCTCATGGCCATCAAGATTTCTCAAGCCAAACAAGAAGCACAGCTTCAGGAAGTCTGGAATGCCATCCAGCGTATCAATCAGCAGCTCAGCCTGGGCGAAGACGACGCTCCCATCCTGGACATGGCCAAGCTCTCTGACTGGGATCGCGAGCCCGATCCCACCATCTACGTTCTTTCCTCAGCACAGTCTGTCGACACTGCCGCAGTTCGCGCGTCCATCTCAGAATGGTTGGATGCAGCAGAAGTGGCCCCTCAGCAGTTTCAGATTCACGGTGAAGGACCCAATCGGCGTTTCATACTTCAGCTTCTGGGCGGTCGTTCTGTCGCCATTCCCAAATCCATTGCGCTCGCTCGTGCCCTTCAGCTTCCAGGACGCGGAGGTTACAGAAAGTTCACAGTTCAGACCCCCACCAAGTGCGTCATCAATCACGGCCAGTACGTCCCGCTCTACGTCAACCCTGATAAGAATATCAAGCGCATCAG
Organism: Prorocentrum cordatum; assembly: GCA_963575745.1. Taxonomy (NCBI): domain Eukaryota; class Dinophyceae; order Prorocentrales; family Prorocentraceae; genus Prorocentrum; species Prorocentrum cordatum. Next base: position 47,558 of record CAUYUJ010004031.1, on the reverse strand, counting down.
ATTGGAAACCCAAACTAGAAAAGCTACTCGCTCTTTGTCAGACACACTTCCCTACGCACAACTGGCGTGCACGTCGGGGTCAAGGACGTATTTTCTGCAATACCATTCCCACGGCCAAACTGGAGCTCACTAGCATGGACGCGGCAACGGTCATTCGTTGGGACCAAGATGCGTTGGCCAAGGTTCCTATCAACAAAGCCACCATCGCTGCAGAATTTGCCGCTCTCTACGAAGCGGAGGACACACTACAATGGCTTTAACAAGCGCTGGTCTCCATGGAGAACCACGACCTCAGACGGAGACCATGCCGGACCTCCTGGGCCTGATGCACCACGGGAACATCGGCCTCATCCTCTACAGCACCTTCGGCCAGCGCCTGACCTCCAGCTTCCTTGCTCTGAAGCCGCGCAAGCTCCTCTTCATCCTGATCGTGCTCCACGGGAACCCAGACCCGATCTTCAGCATCATAGAGCACCAGCAGATCTACCTGTACCGCGACGACAGACACACGGGGAGTGGGATGCCCCTGTCGACCCCAAGGGTCGGGAGAACCCTCCTGATGTTATTTCAGATTTCTCGGGCCTGGAGTGCCCACCCGATTCGCTTATTCTGCAACGTGATCTGCCCCATCCCGAGCGAGCTCTTCTGCCTCCCGAACAAGCTCACATTCTCAAAACAGATATGACTCAGAATGGTTCGGTTTCAACTTCCAGCTCATCTTCGACTTCTTCGTCATCGTCATCTACCAGCGCCTCTTCATCCTCATCGGACACCAGCTCATCATTCAACAACCGTCGGTCTCGGGCTTCTCGTACACGCACGCGACCTGCCACAGCAGATTCGGCAGGCAGCTACATCTGTTGGAACGCTCGCGGGCTACTCTGTCATGATGATGCCAAACGCTGGGGAAAGATTCGGCAGCTCGTTCCCTTCATGCGTAAACAGTCGCTCATCGCTCTCCAAGAAGTGCACAGCACTCAGCTCGATCTCGAATCACACCTTGGCAAACTTCCCTACGACTATCAGGTCTTCTCCAGCGGCTCCCCTCACAACCGCGGTAAGGGTGGCATCGCTTCCTTAGTGCCGACGCCATCGATGACGACGACCTCTACTTCACTTTGGCCAGTGATTCGTGGGGGGGTTGCTGTTCTCCATGTGGCCAACCACATCACGGGCTTCGAAACGCTCATCATGAATGTGCACAATCACGAATTGCAGACTTCGGATATGGAGAGAGTGACGGAAGCGCGGCATGCTTCCAGACAGTGGGCAGCACAGAACCCTCAACAGCGGTTATTCATTGCCGTGGGCGATTTCAACACCAGCGCGGTCCCCTCCTTTAACTTCAAGGACTCATCAGCGCGCTGGCGACCGATGGCACCTGATGGGCAGTATCAGCGTGAACAAGCGCGTTGGCGTCAATTGTTCACCTCGCTCACGGAAGTTACGCGCGACCTGCCCACGCACTTCTCGGCCAACACACAAGCTGCTACTGCCATAGACCGCATCTTCGTATCGCTGTCGGGCATCGATCTCACGAACGTTGACGCTCACCTCAAGATCCACAAAGACGGCGCTGCCTTATCAGACAAAGGCCTCAGTGACCACGCGATCCTGCACCTCCTGCTGGTCAACGCTTCGGCGGCGCAGAAGGAGGAACAGGCCATTGATCCGCTCATTTTCCATGACCCCACGTACCAGCGCCATTTCAACTTCCTGAAGGACAACATCGCATCGGCAGCTCTCTCGCCAACTGGAGCCTGGAAGCAACACAAGCTCATCATCAAAGAAGCGGCTCGCCTCACTCGTAATCTTCAACAGCGAGCCACACTACATGATCAAAGCCGCTGGGCGAAGCATGGGAGACTGACTTCACTACGTGCCATTGCTCGGACGGTTTGGCGAAAAGATTCAGATACAGCTGCGCTCCTCATGGCCACGACGGACATTGGCGCCGCTCACCTTCGCCTCACCGACAACGGGCCCGAGCTCATCAACAGGGACGAGTACATCAAGATTATGGATGCAGCCGTTACCGCTGACTACGACAGACGCGTCGCCATCGCCACAAAGCGCCAGCTGCAGTCCCACGCCGAGATGCAGATGGACCAGGCCGGCAACCGCAAGGCCGCGATGCAGCTCATGCGCCGGGCGCAGGCCTGGAACCCATTTCGTCGTCGCCTCGTACTTTCAGGACTTAGGATGCCAAAGGAGGGGACACCCACCAATGCCCTCCCCACCACCAGCTCACCCGAGGGCATTTTCGGAGGTCTTCAGAAATACTGGCAGCCCATCTTCTCGAGCAAGGCCGTGGGCCCCAACGCGGTCCAGTCGCACTTAGCCCAGCACCTCCCCGTCTTCGATTGCGCGGACCTGCGGGTTCCAGCTCTTCAGGACTTTCAGAGAGCCCTACGTAAGGTACGTCACACTGCCCCAGGCCCTGACCAGATACCTTATGCTGCATGGGCAACCTCTCCAGGCTCCTCGCAGATCTTATATGACCTCATGATGCAGATGTTCGAAACGGGCCTGGCTCCGTTTCAGTTCAACGATTCTGTCTTCGCGTTTCTTCCAAAAGGTGATGAGCCCCAGGACCAATATGCCGCATTTCGAGCTCCAGGTGCCACTCGCCCCCTCTCCCTGAAGAACTGCGACGCCAAACTGATTGCCCACGTCGTGAACATGGGCTTAGTGGATATGGTCAAAGAGAGAACGATAGACACGCAACAGGGGTTCGTACAGGGCCGTAATTTCGGACAACACGTTCTGACGCTAGATTCTGAAGCCCGTAGAGCAGGCCATTCCCCAGCTGCCCTAGATGCCCTTCCCATCTTAGTCAGTTTCGATATCAAAGCTGCCTTCCCATCCTTAGGATGGGAATTCCTGTTTGCCTCTTTGGTGGCTCACGGAGTCCCCCCAGGGTATCTCAATGTCATTCGGGCGCTTGACCATTCCCCAGGGGCGTGGGCCCGCGTCAATGGCCAGCTTCAGTACATGTTCGAAATCGGCTCTGGGGTGCTTCAGGGCTGTCCTCTTTCAGGATCGATCTGGGCCCTGGCGTTTGATGCCCCCATCCGTCAGCCAGTCCAGATTTTAAACCGTCTTCCTGGATCCAACAAGCTCGGTGCCTGCGCAGATGATCTGGGCCTTGTCCTAGCTCGCCTTGGGTCCCTCCCTTTCCTCCTTCCCCCTTTTCGGGCCATTGCTACTCTCGCAGGACTCGAACTTCAGATTCAGAAGACAGTGATAGTGCCCTTGTGGGCCGCCTTCTCACCCGCCGTGCAATCTCTCACTCAGCGCTTGCTCCAATTTCTAGTCCCAGAGTGGCAACGCATTCAGATCGCCGAGTATGCCCGATATTTAGGGGTACTCATCGGGCCCGCCGTCACTCTAGACATCCAGTGGAAGGCCGCATTTGATAAATACTGGCTTCGAGTGGTGCAGCTTGCGGCGAGCGCACCAGGCCCCTCAGTTGCCATCAAACTATATAACACATGTGTTATAATTGTGTTATCGTATCTCACGCAATATTTCCCGTTCCCTGCCACATTTCTGAGGCATGAACGTAGCGCGCTGCGCAAAATTTTACGTGCACCTCCCAACTCCTGGCGCCTCGTCGACCTCCTCGGTACTCGCTCGTGGTCACCCTCGTCCTCCCCCTATTCACTGGTCACGCTTTCACTCGCAGCTGCATGGCGCACTGCCACTGCCACGCTCCCCGACTGGAAGCCGCTATATCGCGCGCTCGTCCTGGACCAGGACCAGCTCAATCCAGAAATGTCCCTGGCGGAGTTGGGGCAGGCCCATATTCGGGCCACGGTTTCGCCTGTGTTTTGGAAGAGCCCAGGCATCGTCGAATACTGGCGCGAACTTGCCGACGGTCAGCCGCCATGTTCCGTCTCACCGCCCATCTGGCGCGCGGCGCAGCGCGCCGCAGCAGACGGGCACGCCGCTGCCACCAACGAAGCGCGCCGTTCCAGGGTCCAGCGAACCCTCGCTTCGGTCCTCCACGCCTCCCTCTACCCCGACAAGTTCGCAGAGACCCTAGCGCGCCGCCTCTCGTCGGCTCTTCCAGATGTCGTGCTTCCTCCAGCCCTGTCAACTCGCTGGAAGGAGCTATCTGATTTCCTTTCAAAGAAAGCACCAGCCATTCGCTGGGCTGTCTTTAATACACTAGCGGGGGCATGATGGACCAGCCACCGATTCCCATTTGGACCGCGCCGCACGTGTCTGCTCGGGTGCGAAGCTTGCCCAGACCGTCTCGGCCACTACCCCACCTGTCCCCGCCTTCTGCACTTCCTCGCGTTACCCCGTTCCTTTCTCTCCTCGGGCCCCCTCGTGCGAATTGGCCTAGGGGCGTCAGAGCAACACGCAAACCCAGAGCACTCTATTTCAGAAGCTGTTCGCAGGACAGCCCTTTCATTTCACTTTTACAACAAACTGCGTATCATTACGCACGCCGCGCCCCGCGCCGCGCTTCTTTACACTACAGGCACCGAGTGCTTAGCTGCTGCGCGGCACGCGATGCGGCCATAGACGAGACAAGCGGACACGTGGTCACTTGCCCTCTTCCCGCGTCTTGCCCGCTTGCCCTCGTCTCGTCTTTTCCTGGTGCGGTCGCTCCTCATCCTCCTCCTCTTCCTCGCATCCTCCTCATCCCCGAGCTCCTCTTCCTCATCGATCTTCCTTTCCTCCTACTCCTCCTCCCCCTCATCCTCCTCATATCCCTCCGCCTCCTCCACATCATCAGCAAACGCAGCATCATCATCAGCATCGGGTCCAGCATCATCAGCACCATCGTCGTCATAACCATCATCATCACCATCACCACCATCATCAGCATCACCAGCTTTATCGCCATCAGCCTCATCATCATCAGCAGCACCATCATCATCATTATCCTCACCGTTCGTAGTCACACGTTTTATGCACAACCAACAAACACACCTTCATCGATGGAATGAATGTATTTCCCCCTGTGCCCACCATGGTCGCAGTGAGCTTATCGAACTCCTCTGGGTGGTCAGTGCTGAGGAAGTCCCGCAGCGTGCGCTGGCGCATCTTGATGTTCTCTGGGAGGAGCGTCGGCAAGAGGGTGGACGCCGCACGCACGCCGCAATCCCCTCCCCCCACTGCCCAAACACATATGGACAGATCTGGGCAGATCTGGACAGATCTGGACAGATCTGGACAGATCTGGACAGATTTGGACAGATCTGGACAGATCTGGACAGACCTGGAGACGCATGGACATGCGGGTGGGATCAGTTGGTTTTCACAGCTCGTCCTCTCTCGGTTCTGCGAGAGCCCGTGGTCACACGGGTTAACCGTGGTTGCATAGATTGCCCATTTACTACCCAGTGCATCTGCCAACGATCGCACACACTTGTCTGCTTGACTCCTCTGAGCGCCTCCAAGCATGAACGCGGCGAGGAAGGAGTTGACCCGCAGCGCAAGCATCTTGATGCAGGTGACGCATTTGACGATTGGCTGGGCGTCTGCACTTGACCAATCCGACTCGAATAATGGCGGGTCGGCCACCAGGAACTGCACGTTCGGCAAGCCATTGGGGTCCATCTGCATAATATCACCGACAGTGTCGCCGAAGTAGATGCTGTTCGTGTCTGTGTTCACATCGCGGATGTGGTTCCGCAGGCCGATGTTCTTCTCCATGCTAGTACATGCGTCCACTTCAATCTCGAGAGCGTTCATAGCTGCGAGCGGCGTTTCCAAACCACTACATAAACTCACCATGTCAATCACATACGGCATGGGCTCAATGAGAGCCTTCCCGATCTCGACCCATGTGCGGCAGTCTCCGCCCGACTGGCTGCTGGAGGACATTGTGCCGCGCCAAAATGGCTACGCATGTATACTGCATGGGGGCTGTGTTCGAAAGGATCCGTTGGCACACGACCAGCGGGCCATGGCGAGAGAGAATTGCGTGCACGGGGCGGAGGGTGGGGTGACCTTGATTTTCCACGGTAGGTATCCCGACTTCCGATGTCATTTCACGCGTGGCCCGAATTGAGCAGTCCTCGACTCTAGGCAGCAGCCGATCACGAATGAACGCTCCATGTTGCCGCCGCAAGCGGTGGGCCGCCGACGCTTGGCCAGCCAATGCACGATTCAATGACTCATCTAGAAAACACGAGTACGTGCGAGGATTCCCGCGCCACCGTGCCCTGATGCTTAGGTGCATGAACATGTGATGTTTTGGCACGATGTGCACGCCAGCTGCCTCCGCGAGAAGCACATGTCTAACTGCTAGATCAACCAGGCGCTGCAACGCTGCATCTGACATGATCCTCGGAGATTGTCGTACTAGCTGCATGTATTCCTGCAGGACCTCTCCAGCCAACAGTTCTGGCCGTCCAGCTTCAAACTGCCCCCCAAACCTGACGCACGCACCAACGGCGTCTGGCAACAGGTCACCTGTTTCGGCTGCCTTGAGTTTGAGCTGTCGGTTGGTGGTGCTTCCCAGCACGGCTAAGGGTAAACGCTGAAGCTGACGATCTATAGGAACACCGCTTCGTCTGTACCATTTTTCATACCACCAAACAGCCTTTCAACTCTTATATTGATAACTGTAGATGGGGGGCCAGGAATATGCCACACGTTAGCGTCAAGCGTTGACCACAAAATGAGCCCAACGTATGCTTGTATAACGCCTAAGTACACCGTGTGCAACGCATCCACCTGAACAACGCGGGACGGTGCGCATCCAGGTAACTCGAACATTGGGTTTCTCCTGGTCACTCCATCCAATCTCCTGTGTCTTGCATCGACACGTTCCCTCCAAAATTTGATGTCAACTGGTAGTTCAACGCTGGCAATATTAGTTACATTCTGCAAAGCAGTGGAAGGCTCCAGCCGATCACCTCTTTTTAGAAACACGTCACCTACTTTAACATCATTGTGTAAGATCATGCCTTTTCTGTTGGACGAGTCGTCGAACCTCAAACCACCAGAACCTATAAGGAGACCACGCTGATGTTCACTCTCAATTCGAACGCAGACTTCATTACGACTGCACGCCTTATCATTTGCATCATCCTCGAGTTCCTCGCCCCAACCGTGCCCATGTATGGACACGTTCGAGACGTCAAATAGGCGGCCCTCAAAGTTAGGGCGGTGGTGGTGATATAATCTCTCTCTCTCTCTCTCTCTCTCCCTCTCTCTCTCTACATATATACCATGCCCCCTCCTCAAATCCTTACCGTCCTTGTCCTCGTCCAGTTCCTCCCTCTCGGTTCTTCCTGTGGTTCACGCACCCGCCCCCCCCCATGTGGCCGAACGGTCATTAATTGTATTTGGGCGCGTGGCTGAAATGAGGTTATGCGTTGCGGATTGTTGTTGTTGGTTGGTGTTGTTGTTTGTTGTTGTTTATTGTTGTTTCTTGTTGTTGTTGTTGCTGTTGTTGTTGTTGTTGTTGGTGTTGTTGTTTGTTGTTGTGTGTTGTCGTTCCCCCCGTGACCCAGCCCGCGACCTATCCGCGACCCTCCCGCGGCCATCCGCGACCCTCCCGCGACCATCCGCGACCCGCCCGCGACCCACCCGCGACCCATCCCACGACCCAGCCGCGACCCAGCTGCGACCCACCCCGCGACCCTCTTGCTATAGCCGCCCGCGGCTCACCCGCGACCGAGCCCCCGACCCACCCGCGACCCACCCGCGAGCGACCCATGCGCGTTGCGACCCACCAACATTGCTTTAATAAGCAAATCGGCGCCTGCCCTGGTCTCGTTGTGTAAGTTATGAAACATTTGCGCTCGCGGCGGGCTTTTTTCAGGGCCTCGCAGATTGCGGGGTGCACGTGGTGCGTCCTCGGCGGAATTGCGGCAGCATCCAGATAACTTAGGTTTGGGGGAAAGGCAGAACAAGCATGGCCGATGGTGAGCTTGCCACGTCGACAGGGCGAACGTATTCGCGTGCTCGGCCCAGTCACCCCGAAGTTCTACAATAATAAACCTTGCTGGTAACTTGGTTGGTTTTGTTGCCTGCACGCTGCCTGGGTCCCAAGGTTTGCCATCCCATCGTTCGTTCGGCCTCACTGCTGCCGCGGCTGCACTCAGGCTCCAGCTGATAAAATTCATAGTGGGGAAGGTGGAGCACCATCCGCGACACCCGCAATCACAAAAAGTACATTTAGCGTGAACCCCGAGCAAATGACGTTTGCCAGACGCAAGGTTATGTACTGTGTAGTTCAATAGCGTATCTCTCTTACCTACTCCAATTGATGCAGTATAGCGTATTCCGTCGCAATATATTGCAACTGGGTAGCATGGGCGATGGTCCCCGTCTATGTGTCTCATAGGGTGGTCACTATAGTTCTTTGCCCACTCTGTGTTTACCAGGTTACTTGATATGATCTTGGTGCCGTCTGCTTCCAGCTCAGCTGTCACGCATTCGTGTAGTGGTGCGAGTGGTAGAGGTATCTCCTGTAGCGGATCTTTTATACTGGCATTGGCATAACACCCCACCATCCCCAATGTTCACAGGTCGGGTGTGTTTGTATGGTGTGTACATGTTTCTGTATATTATATACGAATAGGTGTGCGAATATGTATATATATATACTCATATGCATGCATACATCTTTATTTGTATATACATGTATATATGTATATGCCATTTCAAATGTGTGTATGCATGCAAGTATGTATGCATGTATGTATGTATGCCTGTCTGTCTGTCTGTCTGTCTGTCTGCCTGCCTGTATGTATGTATGTATGTATGTATGTATGTATTCATGCATGTATGTATGTATGTATGTATGTATGTATGTATGTATGTATGTATGTATGTATGTATGTGAGTGTGAGCATGAGGTACGCGTGTATGTGTTACACTCATTCAAACATAGCTGTCCTGACGCTTTCCCTTGTGTTTGCTCGGGGTCATCACGTCGCACAGGTCCACGGGGGGATGCCTAGGAAGAGCCTCGTCGAGATGCTTTTGAAATTTGCCCGAAGCACTTGATGGGTTAAGCATGAGCTTGCGCAAGCCATCGCCCCTCGCACCAGCCTGGACCGCATAGAAGCAGAGCGTGCAGAGCGATTTAGCTGATAACCTTCCCATCGCATATTCTCTCACGAGCGTATCTTCCAGGATATCCCCAAAATTCGCCATATTGTGCTCCTGCTGTGCCCTGAGTTCTCCATCGGGGTCCTCCCAGGAAGCCTGAAAGGTCGCGCCATCTAGCTCCCAGCTGTGCGTGCGAACTGGTCTCGGGGTGCGGCTACGGTTTGTCGGGCGCATCGCCGCTCCAAAAATCAATATTCGAGCTTGAACAGATGCACAACGGCGGACGAGGAGAGGTGGAGGGATGAGGAGAGGAGCGAAATTCATACTCGAGGGAGGGGGAGTGCAGGAAACGGCGCTCTCCGACACAATATCTCCTGCCATTGCCGGTCTGAGGCCGCCGGCGTCCAGTGAAAAAAATTCACCCGGTGAAAAATAATTGCCTGAACCGGTCCATGCCGTCTATTTTTGGGCCTGGGCAGATCTGGACAGATCTGGACAGATCTGGACAGATTTGGACAGATTTGGACAAGCCTGGACAATGAGGATGTATCGAGCGGGAGCCTCACCCTGGACAGATCTGGACAAGTCTGGACAGATCTGGACAGATCTGGACAGATCTGGACAGATCTGGACAGGTCTGGACAATTGATCAAAAAAGCCATCGTTCTGCGTTTTTTCTCTCAGCCCCTAGACCGAGATTGCTTCTCGAATGATATTCGGCAGGTCTTTCGACCTGCATCCAAGGTCTCTGCGGGCGACGGGGGTGCACGCGGCCTCGGATGCAGCTTCGCCTGCCATCCCACATGCAAAATGTTCCCCGCGTGCACCCCCTGATCAACTCCCCGCGTTGTCGTCCATCATCCCCTGGATCTGCTTGATGTTCCTCACGCTCGCCAGCAGCTTGTCGGAGAGATCGCTGATGATCCCGATGCTGTTGACGAGCAGGATGCGGTCGGACTCGCGGGGAGGGCGGAGGGAAAAATTGCAACATGATAGAGGAGTATAGGATCGTACGAGATGGGGATCGGGAAGGGGACGGGTTCGAGTATGGATGGAGGTAGGAGGGAGGGGGAGGAGGTAGTATAAGTAGCACACCGCGGATAAGGGACGTCGGCAGTCTGCGACAAGCGCCGATTTTTTCGTTAAAGCAATGTTGGTGGGTCGCGGGCTGGGTCGCAGTGGGTCGCGGGTGGGTGGCGGGTGGATGGTTGGTGGGTCGCGGGTGGGTCGCGGGCTGGTCGCGGGCGGATCGCGGGGTGGGTCGCGGGTGGGTCGTGGGGTGGGTCGCGGGCGGGTCGGTCGCGGATGTGTCGTGGTGGGTCGCGAGTTGGTCGCGGGCTGGGTAGCGGAGGGGAACGACTACAACAAACAACAACGAACAACAAACAACAGCACATGACAACAACAACGAACATCAACAAACAATAACAATCCTCACCGCAGAACCTCACTTCAGCTACGCGCGGTCCCCTCACTCTGGTTAGGGGGAGTGAGGGTGAGTTGTACAGCAAGTGCTGTCCTCCTCGAGCTGCTTCAGCGTGTCCTCGACCCCCTCCGTCATGATGTTGTTGAAGTACGCATTCTTGACCACGGCGTCCTCGAGCTCCTTGGAGTTGCTGATCAGCGAGCCGCTGACCTTCTCGTTCTTGGCCCACTTCCAGTCCGAGTCGGACTCGATCTTCTTGAGCAGCCCCTCGGACTGCTTGGTCGACGTGGTGTATGCCGTCAGCACGTCGGACGCGTACTTGATCTGGGCTTTCATCGTCGTCGGCGAGGCTTTGAGCTTGGTATCCTTGCCCCCGCGCTTGTCGACATCGGCCTTGCCCTGCTTGCCCTGCTTGCCCTTGCCCTTGCCCTTACCTTTGTCCTTGCCCTTGCCGTCCTTGCCCTTGCCGTCATTGCCCTTGCCGTTCTTGCCCTTGCCGTCCTTGCCCTTGCCGCTCTTCTCGCCGTTGATGCAGTCATCTGCGCTCGTCTCGGCCGTCGCGGGCTTGGCGATGTAGGGCATGGTCTGCTTCTCGGGCGTCTCCGCAACGTCAGCTGCCAACGATCCGTGCCGCACTCTCTTCAAGGCGGAGCCCTCCATCTGCTCTGTAGTCCAAGCGTCATGGCGTCTCTTGGCGGCCTTATTCTTTTTGTGCCTGAACGTCAGGCGGCCGCTCTGATTAGCAATTCCTATACATGGCGGCCCCTTCTCGATGCACCACCGCGCGATGTTGAGGCAACCCGCGATGACGCTGGGAAACCTGCCGCCCTCGGCCATGATCAGCGCGTCGACGTTCAAGTCCTCGTATTCGTCGGCCTCCTCCTCCAGGTAGGTTTCCGTCTTGCTCTTGTAGGAGACCGTCTCTTCGAATCGTTCCTGCGCCCACGCAGCTCTCCATCGCTTCTGCTCGTCTTGGGACAGCCTGTGCTTGTACGTGTGGCGCTTCTCTTCTGGCCACTGCTTGTCGATCCGTCTGTTGAACTTCTTGCCCGCCGAGCTCGACGCCGCGAACTCGAAGTTGTTCTCTGCAACCTCGGCGAGCAAGCTGTCCACGTCACGCACGTTCTGCAGCTTGCGCTCCCACGTGTCCTCGTGGTTCCCGTCGGCGGTGGTGATGCCGTCCTTGAACGCAGCCTCGAACATCTTCATCAGATCCTGGAAGCAAATGGCAAGACGTAATACACGGGGCGGGAGAGGGTGGAATGAGCAGGACGTTGATCCTTCAGGTCAAGAGGAGGACGAGGATGGGGGTAAAGGTGATGAGACGGAGGAGGAGGAGGAGGAGAACTGAGGAGGAGGAGGAGAAGGAGGAGGAGGAGGAGGAGGAGGAGGAGGAGAGGGAGAACAACCCATAACGATCACGGAGTACGATGGTACTCAGGATGATGATGAGGATCATATCAGCTGGAGGGGGCTCAGGAGGGGCCAGGATGGTTATCGTATGAGCTGTCCTGCTCTGCGCTGGCGGCCATGCCTTCGACGTTGTCACCGTCGCTCTTGTCGTCGCCGAGCGCCTTCATGCTCGTGGCGTTGCTGCGAGCATGCTGGTCCTGCCGCTTGATCTCCGTGCTGTCTGCCAGCTGCAAGCCCATCTTAGCGTACGCGTCTGAGATCTTGCCGTGGCGGTGGCCGGACGGGTCGCCCTCTCGAGGTTATGAGGAGGGGGGAGGAGGATGGTGGGGATGAGGACGAGATGATGCGAGGAGGGGGAGGTGGAGGAGGAGGAGGAGGAGGAGGAGGAGGAGGAGAAGAATGACGAGGAGGAGGAGGAGGAGGAGGAGGAGGAGGAGGAGGAGGAGGAGGAGGAGGGGAGGAGGCTCGAGGGGGAGAGCGAGGAGGAGAAGGACGAGGATGGGGAGGATAAGGATGAGGAGGAGGAGGAGGAGGCGGAGGAGGATGAGAAGGATGGCTGCGGTCCTCAGACTCTGCAGCTCGGTCGGCCTCCACCTCAGCTGTAGTCTGCTGCGCGGCCACCGCTGTCTTCTCGAGCTCCGCCTCGACGGTGAGGGTAACAGGATGCAGTTCGAGGAGGCTCGACGAGAGGGGGTGATGAGGAGGATTAGGCGGAGGAGAGGGGTGAGGAGGCGGAGGAGGAGGAGGGGGATGGGGGAGGAGGAGGAGGAGGAGGAGGAGGACGAGGAGGACGAGGAGGACGAGGACGAGGACGACAAGGATGATGCGGAGGGGGAGGATGAGGATCTGGAGGAGCAGCAGACCGCGCCTCTGCACGAGTTCTGATGACGATGCGGCACGTAACACATTTCATCATATCAGGGGACAGCTGGAAACCACAGCCTGGGCAGGTCCAGGAGCCGTCGGGGCTCGCCTCCAACGTGTCAATGGTCTCCTGGCGGAGGACCGCGCCACCAACGGAGGTGATTCAACGTGTCGCTCTTCACGCGGCCAGCCGCGCACCGTGAACGACACGTTGAATTCTGCACCCCTCTGTTAGTGGTAGCGGTCCTCGTTGCCAGCCCCGTCGAGCTTATCAGGCTGCGTTGCGCTCTCCCCATCCACCAGAGTCGCCTCAAGAGGCGCGCGATGCCATTCGAGTGTGAGCTGGGCGGTGTCGGTTCGGGATGTGGGGTAACGTTGGCTCCACTCGAATGGCCTCGGCGGTGCGCTCAGCTCGACGGACGGTCAGCTCCGCCTCCATCTTAGCAACCGCGTCGTTAAGGGTCATGCGTGAGCCCCGCTCTACGCGGGTGGGTGGGGCCATGCTGCTCAGGGCCTCGAGCTCAAATATTGCAGTGTGGGGGGCGGGGGGGGCATCGTGTCGACGACGGCATTGGCCACGATAAAACGCATACATATGTGTGTATGTATGTATATATATATATATATATATGCGCACACATGTAATCGTTCGCACGGGGCACATCATCAAGCCAGCGTTACGATCACGTGCACATCTTCAAGCCACCGTTGCGACCATGTGCGTACCTGGGACCTTCGGGGTAGACGTTTCGTAGGCACATCTTCAAGCCAACGTTTCGAAACGGATGTGCAATCGCGTCGTGGCGTAACTCATTTTTATGACCTCCCCCCAAGCTAGTCGTCCATCCAGCTCGGGACTGGCGGCTCAATGCCCGCGGCCGCGGGCTGCTCGCCCAAGCTGCGCAGCTGGCGCTTCGGCGAGGGGGTGCGGATCATCTCACTCTGCTTGTTGTTGCTGGCGGTGATCTCGCGGAGGAAGATGCGGATGAGGAGTAGGAAGGGGTAGGAGTAAGAGCAGGAGTATGAGTAGGATTACGAGTAGGAGTAGTAGTGCATCTATCGTATGTTGGACACATTTATATACATGCTAGAAGTAGTTGTAGAGACCGCCTTACGTATAGGCACCATTAGCGGTATATAGAGTAGTAGTAGGTGTAGTAGTATTATTAGTAGTAGCCGTAATAGTAGTAGTAGTAGTAGTAGTAGTAGTAGTAGTAGTAGTAGTAATAGTAATAATAGTAGTAGTAGTAGTAGTAGTAGTAGTAGTAGTAGTAGTAGTAGTAGTAGTAGTAGTAGTCGTCGTAGTAGTATCAGCAGCAGCAGCAGTAGTAGTAGTAGTAGTAGTAGTAGTAGTAGTCGTAGTAGTAGTAGTCGTCGTAGTAGCAGTAGCAGTAGCAGTAACAGTAGCAGTAGCAGTAGTACTAGCAGTAGTAGTACTAGTAGTAGTAGTAGTAGTAGTCGTAGTAGTAGTAGTAGTAGTAGTAGTAGTAGTAGTAGTAGTAGTAGTAGTAGTAGTAGTAGTAGTAGTATAGTAGTAGTAGTATAGTAGTAGTAGTAGTAGTAGTAGTAGTAGAGTAGTAGTAGTAGTAGTAGTAGTAGTAGTAGTAGTAGTAGTAGTAAGTAGTAGTAGTAGTATAGTAGTAGTAGTAGTAGTAGTAGTAGTAGTAGTAGTAGTAGTAGTAGTAGTAGTAGTAGTAGTAGTAGTAGTAGTAGTAGTAGTAGTAGTAGTAGTAGTAGTAGTAGTAGTAAGTAGTAGTAGTAGTAGTAGTAGTAGTAGTAGTAGTAGTAGTAGTAGTAGTAGTAGTAGTAGTAGTAGTAGTAGTAGTAGTAGTAGTAGTAGTAGTAGTAGTAGTAGTAGTAGTAGTAGTAGTAGTAGTAGTAGTAGTAGTAGTAGTAGTAGTAGTAGTAGTAGTAGTAGTAGTAGTAGTAGTAGTAGTAGTAGTAGTAGTAGTAGTAGTAGTAGTAGTAGTAGTAGTAGTAGTAGTAGTAGTAGTAGTAGTAGTAGTAGTAGTAGTAGTAGTAGTAGTAGTAGTAGTAGTAGTAGTAGTAGTAGTAGTAGTAGTAGTAGTAGTAGTAGTAGTAGTAGTAGTAGTAGTAGTAGTAGTAGTAGTAGTAGTAGTAGTAGTAGTGGCAGTGGAGTAGGAGAAGAAAGGGGATACCAAGCCTGCGCGATCGGCGTCTTCGTGGCCGATCTCCTCGGCGATGCTGCTGGTGCTCGTGCGGCTGCTGCAGGCCTGTGCGCATCATCATCATCATCATCAGCAGCATCTGCAGGCTGATCGGCAGCTGCTGGTCGCTTGCCCGCTGGGCGCCGCATCACTGTGACCTTCTGCATGTAGTCCTCCTTGATCTGCTTGGCCTTGTATTAGTCGATGCTGCCCGACTCCAGCTGCTGGCCAATGTTCTTCGCCCACTCGAAGCCCGCCTCGTGGCTCTCAAAGTGCTTGAGGTTCATCTGCAGCAGCTGGGGGCCAGTCCCGACCTTCACGACCACCAGGTGGTCGACGTCCTTGCCGGGTTGCTTGTCATCTCGCAACTTCACCAGCACAGTCTGCCCGTCGCTCTCACGTGTTCCTTGCCATCGTCGTTTGTCGCATGTTGCCTTGGCCTTTGCTTTGGCCTTTGCCTTTGCCTTGGCCTTTGCCTTTCCTTTGGGCGCTGGTTCGTGGCACCCTGCAGCCAGCTGGTTCTTCATGATGTTCCACTTCGCCACGGTCAGCTGGTAGACCTGCCTCACTGTGCCGTCGGCGTACACCGCCTCCATCGCGTCGAAGGGCTGGGCGTCGTCGCTGGGCGACCGCAGGTTGATCGCCCGCTCGAGGTTGTCGAAGCCATCGTCCCCCTGCAGCGTCCTGTACGCCCCGCGCGTGTCGTCGTAGCCGTACTTGTACCCGTCGCCGTCGGTCGGGAGGTCGGTTGAGGCTGGCTTCTTAAAAGGTCGTTCGTCATGATCATGATCATCATCATCATCAGCTTTCGATGCAGGCTTCTTCGTCGTGGCAGCATTCTCGCCAGCATCTGTGGCTCCGCCTTCATCGTCCTCGTCCTCCTCCTCCTCATCGCAGCCCTCGCCCTCCATGGAGTCAGGCTTTGCGGCCTCGTCGTGGGTGAGCGGCCTGAGGTTCATCTTGGCGAACCACGTCGCCCACGGGCACCTCCTGCCAGGGAGCGGGACTTGTCCAGTTCGGTTCAGGCTTGTCTATAGACAAGCTTGAACCGAACTGGACAAGTCTGGACACATCTGGACATGTCTGGACGGATATGGACAAGCTTGGGCGGACCTGGGCTGGACGCCAGGACCTGGATCCAGCAGGGAGGAGGTGGAGGAGAGGGGAATACGGGGATTGAAGTCCCCCTGTCCTCTTCTCCCTGATGACGTGTTGGCAGAGCTGCCCGATGCGTGCGTCGGTGGTGCTCACCCAGTCGTCCAGCTCGTCGCCCTGCGTCAATCTATGCTTGCCCTGCTGCGTGCTGTACAGCGCCTCTCTCAGCGCGGACGGCAAGAACCCGACCGTGTTCGTCAGGCCTTCCATCGCGATGATCAGGGCCTGGAGCTGGAGGGGGAGTCGCGAGGAGGAGGCGGAGGACGAGGGGAGACGGGAGAAAGATGAGGATCGAGGAGTAGCCGTAGGAATGGGACGAACAGCACATATGAGTGGGAATAGTTGGAGTATGAGTATAAGGGGTAAGAGTGATCGTAGGAGTACCTATAAGTATAGGACAAGTAGTACTAGGAGTACACGTAGGAGTAGGAGTATAGAGTACAAGTAGAAGTAATAGTAAGGTGGCCGAGTAGGAGTAGGAGTAGGAGTAGGAGAGGCCGAGTAGGGGTAGGATCCCGCCTTATTCTCGATCATATTCTCCCTGTCGAGGCCCACGGCCTTGTTGCCCTTGCACCCCTTCTTCTTCGAGCTCGTGGGGTACTGGACGAAATTCACCTGGGCTGGTTTCGCGTCTCTCTATCTCTCTCTTTCTCTTTCTCTCCCTCTAGCTCTTTTTCTCCCCCTCTCGTCCTCTTCCGTCCTCCTCCTCCTCCCCCTCCTCCCTCTTCCCTCCTCCCCCTTGTCCTTTTCGCTCTCTTCTTCCTCCTCTTCCTCCTCCTTCTCCTTCTCCTAGGCTCTGCCTCCTCCTCCTCCTCCTACTCCTCCTCCTCCTCCTTCTCCTCCCCCTCCTCCTCCTCCTCCTCCTCCTCCTCCTCCTCCTCCTCCTCCTCCCCTATCTTAAGATCCTCGTCACCTTCTGGTTCACGAACGGCTGCAGCGCAGCCTGGAGTCTCTGCACATGGCGGAATTTCCGCGCGTAGGCGTCCCAGGGTGGACTGGGCGCTGGGGAGGCCATGGAAACCGAGCCAGAACTGGCTAAGGCCGAGGGGACAGCGGGGGCGGGTCGAAGAGACGGCGCACGGGGTTCCCCACCAAGGCCTATTCTATTCGTTTTCAAGATCGGGCTCTCTATTGGCACTTCCTGCGACGCCATCTTATACTTACATACATACATACATTAGTATACATCTTTTTGTAGACACATATGATGCCTGTGTGTTTACACATCTATGTATACATGAATCATGTATACATATATATATATAGACATATGTATATATACATTTCACACACGGACACGCAGTATCCAATACAAATTTACATTTCATACATTATACATACATTTAGCTATACGGAAGTAGATGATAACATCGTCAGATTTCACCGGGTGAATTCTGAACAACTCCAGATTCGCCGGGTGAAATTCCTACTAGTAGAATTTCACCGGGTGAAATGTGATTTTCACCGGTTGATTTTTTTTTCACTCGTTCATTTTTTTTTTCGCCGGACCCAGCGGGTGAATATTTTCCACCGGAGAGTACCTCTGGGATTCGACGGGTGCCCAGCTCCACCCCCTGGGCATGCCCGCCCGCCTCTGGCGTCGTGGCGACCTCCATCATTCGCGTGTGTGGCGCGCTCCGCGGGGGAGGGGCCGCCGCCGCTGGCGCCGGCAGACCGCCGCGGGCCCCCTCCACCGCCTGGCGGGCGCGACGGGATGGGCGAGGCACGACCGTCCGCCGAGGCGCCCCTTCGACCGCCTGGCGGGCGCGCCAGGATGGGCGAGGCGCAGCCGGCCGCCGAATCGCCCCTCTGACCGCCTGGCGGGCGCGCCTGGATGGGCGGAGCGCGGCCGGCCGCCGACGCGCCCCCCCGACTGCCTGGCGGGCGCGCCCGGCCGGAAGTGGCGCCGCTGCTCGAAGCGGAGGCGCCTGATCGTTGCGAAGCCTTTGGCGTTCCAGCGCCATCTGCGCCGAGCGCGGGCGCGCTGCTCTCCGACCTTCCCGAGTGCGCGGGGGCGCATGGGCCGCTCGGTTGCGCGGCCCGCGCGGCGCGACCAGGACCTCGTGGACATCGGTGGGGCGTTCGGCAGGCATTTCATGGAAGTGGGCTTTGGCGACGAGACCTCGACGCGGTGCGTCCGCGAGAAGGACTTGTTGACCGTGGTGGGCAGGTTCGACGCGAGGGCTCGATGGGGTGTGACGCGGCGTTCCGACATGCGGCGTTTGCGTGCGAACTTCGATGAAGGGACCACTCCACTGATCACACATTTCGCAACTGATTGTCGTATATATTCGGTCGCACGCCATGGTCCCCGCGACTGGTTCAATCTGCAATACAGTGCGACGATGCAATTTGCCTTAGCTTGTGGAGCTCTTGCGTTGTGCATCATGTCGCAGATACTTGACGTATCTATCGAAGATCCTTTGGGGACATGGCTGTGTCGTTCCCAGGCGCTTGTCCGGGTCCGTGCGACTCTTGGTTTCGCCTCCGTGGACCTCGACGGGTGCAGGAGTGGCATGGTGGCCGCAGCTGCGGACGCGCTGGTCCAGAAGTCTTGGAGATGGTTGACCAATGCGCCTTGGTCATGGCCGCTCGCCACGCGGTGCGCGGGGGAGGCCGCGGGCGCGCGAGGGCGGAAGGGGCGTCTCGCTGCGGCCGCGGCCGGGCACCCGCGGCCACTGGGCATTGCCTGCGCCGCGTGCGTCGCCAGGGCTCGGGAGTTCTCGGCCGCGCCCCGCGCCGCGCTCGCGCGCTGCAGCCGCTGGCGGCGGAGCATCTAGGTGATGCGCGTCAGGCTCGGCCCTGGCGCGAGACCGTCGGCGAGCTCGACGCCTCGAGGCGGACGGCGCCGACGCGCGGGGCCGAGCACCGCCGGGGGGCCGACTCGGACGAGATCTTCGCGCGCCAGCGCGAACATCTCGCTGCCCAAGAGACCCCAGCGACTTGCGGGCGAGTTCGCGCGGGGCAGCAGCGAGTCTTGCGCCATTCACTGTCGAGATGCTGTTTTCGACATTCGTGATTGCGTCGCGAAGCAGACGATGCGTTTCCCGGCTTGCGGGAAGCACCGCTGGGAGACCTTGGGGGGAGGGCAGAGCAGCCGGGCCGGGCTTCGCCGCGCGCGCGGGTAGGATGGTTCATTCGGCAGGCGCGGCGTTGGAGTCGCGAGGTCTGAGGGGCGCCGCGGAGATGCGCGGGGCGAGTTCGAGGTCCGGGGCGTTGACTGCGCGAGCTTTCTTGCGACGTAGCGCCGTGATTTCGCGCCGTTTGTGCCCGGGGGCGTCAGTTGTTAGAGCGCTATCGCGGTGCGCGAAGGGTCCGGACTCGTCCGCTGCCGTTGCCTTCGACACCCCGTCGGCGAGCTTGGGCCGATGCATCCCGAGACCCTTACTTTTGCGGGCGGTCCGACAGGGCGGCCCCGGACGATTCGCGATGATACGTTGTGCGATTTTTGCGACGAGGTCGAAAAGTGCGCCAGGGCCCTTGCTGAGACTGCTGGCGCGCGCGAGGGTTTGCGAGCGGGCCGCGCCGTCGGCAACCTGGCCGCAGCCCTGTCGGGGCCGACGGAGACCGCGGGGAAGTTGTAGAATTCGCCCAGCCGGCATTCTTTGTCAGGAGACATCTGGGCACGCCAGCAGCCCCCAGCACGGAATTTCCTGCGCGCCTGGACATCGAGCAGCTTGACATCTACATTGGCTGCAAGTATACCAGTCCCTTGACGTGGGGAAGTGAAGTCCAGCATTGCAGGCGAGTATCATGTAGGCGGCGCTTGGCTGCGAGGTGAAGGGCGCATCGTGATCGTTGGGCCAGGTTGACGGCTGGCGCGTATAATTTCGGAATGCCATTGCGGTCGTCGAGTATACTTACGAGAGTGGCGACAATTCGGCGACCGCCGGGAGGCGCTCGAGTGGCTGGGGTTCCCAGTGCCGTCGTCTCTGCGGACAGTCGGATTCAGCGCAGCTATGAAGCGCTTGGAACTGACAGGGGTAAGCTGTTGAGCAGGTGAAAGGCCTGGCCAGACACGAGAGCACCGGCATTATTTCTATTGTCTCAGGCTGGGCTCATTGCAGGCGAGGGCTCGGACGGGCCAACCCTTCCGCTGCGGCGCCCGATCGGGGGCGGCACCTCGATGGGGGAGGTCCGCAAAAGGGTTTCGTCGTGCGCTGGCGCGGGCGCTTTCGCGAGGCGAGCTTGACTTTGTTCCGCCCTGCGCTTGTCTATCTCTGCTGGAGCGGGTTGTGGCCTGGGTGCCCAAGCGATGTCGAGTGCCCCCGGCTGGCGGGGCCAAGCGGGGCGACGCCAGTTTCCGCGCGACCGTCAGCCTGGGCGACGACGACCGCGCGCTGGAGAAGCACGCAGTTGGTGGAACGGAACAGCAGCAAACGCGAGTGCAACCTCCCGCCTCGGTGTTTACCGCCTCGACGGCGCCGCGTTGTTCTTGGGCCCGGCAAAAGCGCTGGCGGTGACGTCGACTGCGTGAATGTCGCAGGCGAGACAAGCGACGTCGACGAGAACGCACGCAGCCAGTTGTCCAATGTAGGCGGGTTGGATTGGAGAAGCTCTAATCAAGCCCACGGTGTTCTTGGACAGCGTGGGTTCTGCAGGGGATTGCTCCGAATATTCGAATTCTGAACGCCCGCGAGCGGTGCTCTGTTGTTCCGATGGAAGCTTGGCGCGCCGTGGGATATCAGGGGGCCGTGCGCCGATTGGCTTTGCATCGCTTCGCGATCGCTGGGGCGCGCGGAGACTGAGACCGCGCGCTATGAATGCTACTGGACAGTGGGTTGTGGCGGCAGCATCTGTCCAGTGACGTGAACGCTGTCGCGCGACATTGTTGGGCGCGCGGGATGAGCGAGCGCTCGCTTTTGGTATCAGGCCCCGCAGGTCTCGCGACTGCGGCGGCCAATTCCGTTTTTGACCGTTGATTCCTTTGGGCCGCGCAACCCACCCACGCCCGCCGGCCGCCTGTACTTGTTCACGGCTGCGCGCAGTTTCAGCGGTTGGCACTAGGCCGTTCCCGCGCAGGGCGACGCCGGCGAGACGGCCGCCTTGGCATTGGCGGAGCGTGCGGTCATGCAGTTGGCTGGGATACCCGTCGTAACCGGCAGTGGGCGAGGGCGTGGTTTCGTCCATTCAGTCGCCAAGGATGTGGCAAAACATTCGGCGTCGATCAGAGCCCAGGGGCATCCCCTCACCATGAATCCCAATGAACGACCACACAGGGTGCAAAACATGATCGCAAGCACTCATGAGGGAATGCCGAGATTGGGATGCGGCTGCACGTGTCCTCGAGCGGTCAGTGCTTGAATGCGCTGTAAACACCCTGTGAGATCATCGCGAGCATTCAACCGAGGGGCCGAGGGTGCTCTTGGATTCGACTTGGTCCACCGAGGCGCTTGTGAGGCATATTCCCATGGCCGAATATGTGACAGAGTCGGTGGGGCGCGCCCATAACGTGCGCACATTCGTTTCGCAGCAGCGAGACAGGTCGCTCGCGCCAGCGAGAACTCTGATTCCGTAAACGCGGCGAGGAGATTTCTTACGAGCGGGGGTTTGCGGCTCGATTGCGTGGCCGGCTTCTCAGCGGAGTAAGGACAAGACGAGACGCCATGATCACGAGTGCCAGTTCGTGGAAGTTCTCGGGCGAGAGGGTGGCGCTCGCGCGTGCGTCGTTGCAGGCGCTGCCGCTGGCAATCGTTCTGATCTGAGCGTCCACGACCCAGTCAGCGCGGACAGGCTGGTACCAAACGATGCGCTACCGCTGTCAGTGCCAGACGGCGAAAAATTGGCACGCGTGCAGATCCATGGCCGAGGTGGGGCGCTAGTGAACTAGCGTTTGGACGGCCGAGGTATCTCCGCTCGGGCGACGCCCCGGCGGGCGCCAGGCCCGCGCTCGTGGACCTCGCGCGGACCAACTGCTGCTGGCTGTTCTGGAAAAGGCTGGATCTGGCGTGCGCGCCGGTGCCAGCGAGCTGGCGGGCGCGCCCGGTGCCGCGGAGTTCCTGGCAGGCGAGGCGGGTCCCTGTGAATTCCTGGCTGGCGCGCTGGGCATCGGTCCAGCGATGTTCTGGCGGGCGCGCCGGATGAGCTTCCGAATCAGTGGGCGGCGCCCTTTTCTTTCCGTGGCGTCAAGGCGTGGTCGTGTAACGACGCGGGTGCGGGTGCTGTTAAGGATCCCCAGAAGCATGCTTTGAACCCTTTTTTGCAGACCGCGGAGCCACGGAGTAACACCTTGGCACTTGTATCATATCCGAATGATGCTGAACCGCACGCATTTTGTAAAAAGCAGTACTTTCTGCTGAGAGGTTCATTATGGCAAGATCTTCGCTCGCTCCTGCAGGGACGTGTCCAGAGCGAAGATTTCAACGATTCAGCCCGACAATTTTTTACTCGGGACCAGCTCCCTGGAGGGGGCTCCCGGCCTACCGAGGCCAAGGTCTAGTAATATGTTTAGAGTATTCATTGCAAGGCATCCGTTCTTGTGATGTCTCAACACCACGTCTGGCGGGCACGCTAAAAGAGCTAGCAGCTGGCACGCGGGTTCCGCTCGCGCCACTGGCCTCACAGGCATCTTTTCTGTCAATGTAAAACACGTCGTTGCGATTCGTAAAGCGGGATATCGTGGACCGTGCAAGGCGGAATCAGAGGCACAATGTGCCAAGAAACGCCGCTTATTAGACCATCAGTGCGGTATCGACCTGCGAACAAATCCACCACATCGTCCTCGTTGCATTCATTGGTTCGACGTCGCAGATGTTGACGCAGAGGTCAAAGCAGAGTCCAACACAGAAGAGACGGACCTCCTGTCAACAACACTCCCACCCCTCCTCCCCCCCTTGAGGGGCTCCCCTGCGATTCGATTGCGACGTTGCTCGATTTTCAGTTTGCTGGATTTGCTGACGAAGGTGGTATGCCATCGGAGTAGCCTTTGAGGCGTCGAAAGGGAAAAATCTTTCACACACGCACCAACAGGGTCGGCGGATCTTTTGGTTTCCTCGTAGACGGGAAGCAGACAATGGAAGGGAGGGGTGGGGGGCCGGGGAGGAGGGATGAGGGGGAACGAAGGGCGGGGGTGAGGGAACGGCAAAAGGGGGTGGGGGAAGCAGGGAGGGAAGGAAGGAAAAGGGGGAAAAGGAGGGGGGGGCAGCGTGGAGGACAGGGAAGGAGGACAGGGAGGGAGGGGAAGGACAAATAGCGAGGGAGACTGAGGCAGAGTGAGGGGTAGTGAGGGATGGGGGGGTGCGGAAAGGGTCAGGGGATGCTGTGAAGAAGGGAGGGGGGATGGCAGGAAGGGAGGGAGGGACACAAGAGAGTTCCGCCATCTTGACCTGAGCTCGATTGGAAGAGTTTCGGGGGTGGGAGATGGAGAGGGAAAGAGGAACGGTGGGAGGGAGGGAGGAGGGACGAGCGAGGGAGGGATAACGAGGGAGGGGGAGAGCGAGGGATGGAGGCTAGGCTGGCCGGGTCCCGCGGCTAAGGCGAATATCGGGGTGGATGCGCCGTGCCAGCTGGACGAGGGGTCATCGTTCGTTGCAGGCGTGCTACCTCTCCCCTAGAAGAAGAGCAAACGCACATGAACATAATCATTCGGAGGTCCGCGCGAATTTCTTGGGTCGGCGCTGGGCCACCTTCCCCAGGCGCTTGAATGGCGCCAGTGTGGTGCTGGAGGCGCCGCCCACGGGGTCCAGCGCCGACCCAGGAAATTTGCGCGCACCTCCGAAAGCCTATGCTCATGCAGTTTTCTTCCTTCCTACTCCTCCCCCTGATGCTGCTCCTTAACGGACCTCGTGGACGGCCGTGTTCGTTGCACTCGCACGAGGCGCAGGGCAGTGCGTGCGTGTATCTTCAGCTCCGCCTTTGGGCTGAAGAGGGGAGCTGGAGTGCGTTTTTTGTTGCCCATGCCCACTCGCCCATAGGAAGGCTTCGGGTTGTGTGCAGACAGCCTCCCGAGTAGTCCCAGCTGGCCTCGACAGGCCTCCCCGAGTAGTCCCGAGGCGGTCTGAACACATTGGCCCCTCCTCCAGCGCCCCTGCCTCTTTTTCTTATGGTCTCCTCTTCGCGTCGCCTCCTCACGTCTCCTCCAGTCCTCCTCGCTCGCCATTGTCGGCTGTAGCTGGAACTCCTCTCTTGGGGCACCAGGAGATGGTTCAAGAGGTGGCTTTGCAGTCTTTCAGGGCACCATCCGTGTGGGCATAGTCGTTCTCATTGTTGTTCCCCCGTGACCGTTCGGGAAGTTAGCCTGGATAATAGATTATTTAGAAATTGCTGCACGCTCTTGCACACGCTCTTCAAGAGCACGCGCTTCCCGTCCATGTCAAGACAGTTTTTTCGAATACAGGCGTTCTGCCTGATACATGCTCGAAACATCGGCTTTGGAAAGAGGCTTCTGAGAGGCCCCGCTGAGGCTCGAAGACGGCCTCAGATGTTGCTGGCAGTACCAAGGGCCTCACTTTTTCCACGTCCTTCTCCTCGTGCTCCTCGTCCCTCTGCTCTTCGTCGTCTTTTCCTTCTCGTCCTTTTTCTGTCATCCTCATTGTCATCCACGCTGTCATTCACGATGTTCTTCTCCTGGTCGTCCTCGCCATCGTCCTTGCCCTATCCCGCCTTGTCCTACTCGTCCTGTTTTTTCTCGAGAGCATCGTTCTCCTCGTCCTCCACAAGCTCCCCCTCCTCATCCACGCCGTCCTTCTCGTCTTCCACGCTGCCGTCCTCCTACCCCTATTCGTTGATCTGTTCGTCAGCGCAGAGAACAGCATCGAACATTACGCCAACTGCCAGGTCGGCCCCTCGATCATCGCGAGGGAGTCCGGCCTGCAACGGCCCGACCGCCCGGCAGGCTGGCTGGCAAGTCTCTTGGGTTTTCATCCAGGGCCGAGATCAGATGACTCGGCGGTCGTGTTGCGCGGCATCAGGCCGGCGGCCATGTACCGCGTGCCTTGCTACTGCCGGCACGGTGCATTGAGGAGGAGGCACGCCGCGAAGGAGGCGCTGCAGCAGGCCTGTCGCGAGGTCGTCAGGGGCCACCGGCGCGCGTGCAATGTGTACGACGAGGCGCAGGCGCGGTGGCGACGTTGAGTCCTTGAGGCCTTCCTTTGTGCTCCCCCTTTCCTTTTTTCTTCCCCCTGGTCCGCCCCCTTCCTCCTCCGAATTGCGGTGCCGCTTTGTGGGGCCTGGCTGGCTGGACTATCGAGGCCGAAGCCCAGGACGCTCGTCAGGAGCGCGTCGTCGTCGTCGTCGTCGTCGTCGTCGTCGTCGTCGTCGTCGTCGTCGTCGTCTCGTCGTTGTCGTCGGCGTCGTCGTCAACGCCGTCGCCGTCGTCGTCGTCGTCGGCGTGGTCGTCGTCGCTGTCGTCGGTGGGCGGTCCCTTGCCTTTCTCGGGTTTGTGGCCCCCCCGCGGGGGGTGGCGTCCAAAGCAGAGGCCTCCGTGCCCACGCGGGGCAGCCTGGCCGGCAGGGCACTGGTGGCCGTAAAGGCCGACGACGCTCGACAGGAGTTCACAATTACCTTCCTCCCTTTTTTGCTTTCCTCCCTCCTCCCGGGATGCGGGGTGCCACTTGGCCAGACAGGCCGGCAGGCCTGTGCCTTTTCCGGCCGCGTGGCCGATGGTTCGTGGGAAGGCGCTTGCCCTTGACTCGGCCAGAGCCGTAAAATTGTCCGCGAGTTCCCTCGCCCCCCGAGGGTGGACGCCGTCGCGTCGTTTTATTTGAGGGATGCCAACCCGTCGATTTTTCCAGGGCTGATGCGACCACGCTCGCAATGCACAGTTTTATGCGGAACACTTCTCCTCCCCCACGCCCTCCCCTCTCTCCTCCCTCCGCCCCTCTCCCTCCTGTTCCCCCAGTGCGCGTCGTGAAGCTGGGCAGTCTGGCCCTGCCGCCCTACTTCTTTTCCTCCGAGTGCCACTTTGTCCAGGTCGGCTGGAGGGCACGTTTTCTTCATGCGACGCTCGGCGAGGGCGATTATCCTCCGTCCCTTCCCTTTTCCTCGCCTCCTCCTCCTGCCCGCCCCCCTTCTGCCCCCCAATTCGTGGTTTTCGTGCCAGTTTCTGCACAGGCAAGGCGTGCAAGCTGTACTGCAGCTGCTGCTGGCCGATTCTGGTCTGTCTGATCGAGGGCTCGCCGCTGGATGATCCCAAGGGGGGGGGGTGGGACCCCCCCCCCCTTCCCCGATCCGTCGTCGGGGAACCCCCCCTCTCCCCCTTTCCCGATCCGTCGTCGGGGACCCCTCCCCCCTCCCCCCCTTCCCCTGGTCCGTCGTCAGGGACCCCCCCCCTTTTCCTTCTTTAAAAAACGAGGCGGGGAGGGGGTTCCGACCCCCACCCCTCCCCCCATTTGGCCGCCAAATTCGCCCCCCCCCCCCTGCCCCCTTTTCGCCACGGCGCCCCCGGTCTCCGGAACCCGACCCCTACCACCCCGAACACTAATCATCACCCTTGTCCTAACCCCAAACCCTGACCCCAATCCCAGACCGTAGCCCCAAACAGTACTCACTACTCATTACGCACTACTCAATACCCACAAGTCACTACTCGCTAGTCACTACTCATTTCTCATTACTCACTCCTCACGACTCACTACTCACTACCCACGACGCACTACTGACTACTCACTACTCACTACAAACTACTCACTACTCATTGTCCACTACTCAATACTCACTACTCACTAAGCACAATTCACTACCCACTACTCGCTAATCACAAATCACTATTCACTACCCACTAGCCATTATCCACTACTCACTACTCACACTTCACGACTGATTACTCACTACCCACAGTTCACTACTCACTATCCACTACTCGCTACCCCCTATTCCCTACACAGTACTCACCACTCACTACTCGCTACTCCCTGCGCCTTATCCGCTACTCAATACGCAATATTCACTACCCACTACTCACTACTCACGACGCTCCCACTACTCACGACTTCCTACTCCCTACTCACTACTCCCAACTCACTACTCACTACGCAGTACTCAATACTCACTTCTCACTAAACACTCCCCATTGCCCACTACTCACTACTCACTGAGGACTACTCACTACTCACGAAACACTATCTACTACTTACTACTGAGAACTCACAGTTCACTACTCACTACGCACTGCCCAGAACTCACTACTCACTATCCACTACTCGCTAGCCAATAGGACATATTCACTACCCACTACGCACTACTCGCTCCGTACTACTCACTACTCCCTACTCACTAGTCATTCGTCGCAGGTCGCTACTCACTACTCACTAATCACTACTCACGACGCACTACTAACTATTTTCTACTCGCTATTCCCTACTCGCTACCGAATTGTCAATACCCACTTCTCGCTTCTCACTACTCACTACTCGCTACTCACTACTCACTACTCACAACTCACTACTCACTACTCACTACTCGGTACGCCCTATTCGCTACGCACTACTCCCTACTCACTACTCACTACTGAGTCCTGACTACTCCTTTCTCACTACTCACTACTCACATCGCCCTAGTCGCTACTCACTACTCACTACTCGCTACTCCCTACTCGCTACTGTGTACTCGCTTCTCGCTATTCACCACTCACCCTTCACTACTCACTACTTCTACCCACTGCGCACTACTCACTACTCACCCCTCGCTATTCGCTACTGTCTACTCCCTCATCCCCACCCCCTGCTTACTACTCACTATGCACTACTCACTACACACTACTCACTCCTCACTACTCACTACTCACAAGTCCTTACTCACTGCTTCCTTCCCACTACTCACTTTCCACTACTCACTACTCACTATCACTAGTACCTACGCGCTACTCACTTCTACCACTACCCACTACCCACTACTCACTACTCACCACTCACGACTCACTGCGCACTTCTCGCTATCAAATACCCACTACTCACCACTCGCTACTCAAAACGCTTTAGCCTCTACTCTCTACCCGAGAGGCCCCCTCCCCAGCCCCTTGTTCGGCGAAAAGGGGGGGAAGGGGGGGGGATGGGTTCACCCCCCCCCCCCCTTTCCAGCGCCAAGGGGGGGAGGGGGGGGGGCCCTTGCAGGGGGGGAGCGGGGTGGTTCTGCGAGCCCCCCCCCCTTTAGTGTATTCAGGGCCATCCACTGGCGCGCTTTCTGTCTGATCGGCCCGGGCTCGCAGTCCAGCCGCCGCGGAACGGCTCCGCGCCTGGCCTGGCACCGCAGTGCCCAACCGCATAGTTTATATCTTAAGTTTGCGAGTGCATGCGCTCAACGACGTTTCACTTTCCGTTCTGTCTCTTCCCCCTGTCCCCGTCGGCGCGATTGGATCCCAGGCGCGGCTCTCCCATGTTCGGTTGGCAGTGGTTTTGAGAAGACAGGTGCTGCGACACTTCTCTTTGACAGTCGTTGCGTCGGGCCTTATTATATAAATGGTCGTCTCGACCATGTGGGATGCACGCACAAAGCCAACGTTCCTCTTCCCCTTTTCCTCCTCCTCCTTCTCCCCTTTTTATCGCTTGTCCCAGACTTGCGGGATTTCTGTGCACCAAACCATGACGTATGCATCTGCCCCGCTGCCCCAGTCCAGGTTTTCGGTCCGGGCCTGGCGGGCAGCACGTGGGTGCGTGCATTTGGCAGCCTGTAGCCTGACTGGACACATCGAGCTGTTGACGTTGGTGGGTGTTTCGCGTGGGAAAAATCTATTTCGTGCTTGTTCTTCTCGTCGTTATCCTCCTCGTCCTTTTGCTTGTCTTCCTCCTCGTCGTCCTGCGGGTCATCCTCGTCTTCCCCTCGTCTTCTACATTGACTTCCTCCTCACCTGCCTCCTTGTCGTCGCTTTTGTTTTTCAAGCGGTTTTGCCAGTATGCGACCACAAGCCCTTGGGGTTCGGCAAAGCCTGTCCTAGCTTTGGTGTCGTGGGCTGGCGGCGTAATGAAGCGGGGCAGTACAATACGCGCCGCTTTTTGCAACTCGAGCACCCGAAATGCAGCAATCAAAACCGTATAGTCGCCCACTGGCCCCTGTCGAGGCAAGTTCACGGGGCTCGCCAAGCCCACGAATCCTTTCATGCGTAGGGCTGTTCGCAATTGTCTGGCCCGGCGCCAGAACCCTCCTCTCGCTTCTTTTCTTCTTCGCCTTACAAGCCGAGGGGGGAAAAACGGCGCTTCCCGTTCTTGTCCGGTGAATTGTTGTCTTGTCTCGCGGCGGTGTGCCGCCTAAGGTGTACTACGAAGTGACAAGACGGGATGGGAGGCTGGGAAGGAAGGGAATGACGAATAGGAAGGGGATGATGGGAAGCAGGAGAATGAGGGGAATTATGATGATGAGGATCATGATAATGATAATGATGATGATCATGTTAATGATGACGATGATGACGATTACGACGATTTTGATGATGAGACGGTGATGGTGGCAATGATGCTGATGATGATGATGATGATGATGATGATGATGATGATGATGGTGTTGCTAACGATGATGGTGATGGCGATGCTGATGATGACAACGATGCTGATGATGATCACGATGATGCTGCTGATTATGATGATGAGGATGACGATGAAGCTGATGATAATGACGACGATGACGAAGATGATGATGATGGTGATGATGACGATGATCATGATGTTGATGATGATGATGATGAGGATGACGATGACGATGACGAATCTGATGATTATAATGATGATTACGATGCATATGATGCTGCACATGATGATGGTGGTGGTGATGGTGATGATGATTAGTGTACCGATGCTGCTAATGATGATGGTGATGATAATGATGATGACGCCGACGATGCTGATGATGATCACGATGACGCTTTGATAAGGCTGATGATGACGACGATAATGAGGATGACGGTGACGAATACGATGATAATAATAATCCTGATGATGCTGCTGATGATGATGATGACGACAATGCTGATGATGATCATGATGATGCTGCTGATTATGGCGATGACAAGGGTGATGATGAGGCTGACGATGATACTGACGAAGGTGATCATGATAATGATGATGCTGCTGATGATGGTGATCGTTTTGTGGCGGCCCCGCCACCAGAATCAAGAGGCTGATCGTTTGTGTAATGCAGTTTTAGATGCAGGCCGAGGTTTCTTATGCCTCCACCCTCGCATTGATGAGTTGTTAGCTGCGCCTCACAATTGTTTGGCCCACTCGGACGGGGGGTGGCGCGGGTGCGGGCGGAGCGCGGGCGGTTTCACTCTCCGGGTCTCCCAGGGGAGCGGCGACTGGGAGGTCGCGGCTTTCGGGGGGACCTGGGAACCCCAGGCAACAGATTCATTTTCCGCCGAAGTGTCGGGGCTTCGGCTAGCACTTGCTGTGTTCGCCGCTCTGCAGGGGACAGGCGATCTCTCTCAGCTCGGAATCCCAATTTTCAGACGTAATGTGTGCTACAGGTATCTGCATTGAGTGAGGTTCCATCGGCAGGGACTGAAGAGATGTGCGGGGAGGCGGCCTTTGCGGTCAAGCCGAGTCCAAAGAAAGATGATGCTGATGATGGTGATGGTGCTGATCATGATGACGATGTTGTTGGTGGTGGTGATTAGGGTACTGATGCTGATGATGGTGATGGTGTTGGCGATGATGATGACGACGATGCTGATGAAGATCACGATAATGCTGATGATTATGGGGCTGATGATGATGATGGTGATGATTATGATAAGGATGATGCTGCTGCTGCTGCTGATGATGATGATGATGATGTTGATGAAGATGAATCTCATGATGATGCTGATGACGATGCTGCTGATGATGATGGTGATGATGATGATGATGATGATGATGATGATCATGCTGATGCTGATGATGATGGCGGTGATGATGATGATGCTGTTGGTGGTGATGATGAGATGGAGGAGGATACTGATGCTGCGAATGATAATGGTGATGGTGATAGTGGGTTGATGGTGATGATGATGCTGCTGCTGATGATAAAGATGATGACTGCGATGCTGATGGTGATCACGATGCTGCTGATGATTAGGGTGATGATGATGATGATGGGGACCTGATGGTGACGATAACGAAGATGCTGATGATGATAATGTTGATGCTGATGTTGATAATGAGGATGATGATGCTTATTATTAGTATTGTGATGATGATGTTGCTGATGATGATGGTGGTGGTGGTAATGTTGATTGGGTACTGATGCTGCTAATGACGATGATGATCATGATGATGATAATGATGATTATGCTGATGGTGATGATGCTGATGATGATGTTGGTGGTGATAATGATGAGGAAGGCTCTGATGCTGCTAATGCTAGTCGTGCAGGTGAAGGTGATTGTAATGGTGATGGTGATGATGATGCTGTTGATGATGATGACTAAGATGCTTATGATGATCACGATGATGCTGAGGATTAGGGTGATGATGATAATGCTGTTGAGGGCATGATGAAGACGATGACGAAGGTGACGATGGTGACGACGGTGATGATGATGATGATGATGATGATGATGATGATGATGATGATGATGATGATGATGATGATGATGATGATGATGATGATGACGGGGAGGGGGAGTAGGAGACGCACTCAACACATGCCATGCAGCAGTTTGAACGGCAGCAAAGATTGGAACCACCCAGCCCTTCCCTTCCCTCTCTGCCTACCCACCTCCTGCTCCCTATCAGCCTCCAGTTCCCTTTCCCCCTTCCCTCCGCCTTCCATGGTCAGTTACACTTGCAAGGGGTAGTATCCGTCTTTTTGCCATTACTTCTCTCATCGACGCTGTGCTGTGTCGTCCTCCTTGTCCTTTGACGCCTTCTCGGGGTACTCGTCTTGTCCTTTCTGTTCTTCTGTGCTGTCTCGTCTTCCTTGTCCTTCTCTCGTGCTCCTTCGCCTTCCCCGTGCTCGTGCTAGGTATTCCAGGGAACGACCGGTACACAGCCGACCTCAACAGTTTCCGCTGTATGTATTCGGCGTTTGACCTCTCGCTCGAGCTCAACTGTACTGGCACATGTTTCTACGCCTACGAAGGACACCAGGGCATTCTTTCGCAGTGGCCATGTCCCGTCTCCATCTTGCATCTGGGGTGGTTGGGCGACGCGAGCCATGCTTCCCCGAGGTAGGCGTGCCCAGAAGAGGATGTTCATTTTCTATCCTCAGCATCTCGTGATGCGTACGTCATTGGCTCGGGCAAGCCCAGAATTTCAGGTGCGGGAAAGCTTTAAGCTTGGTCTGTACCCGTAGGGCTGTACCGATGGCTTGTTCACAGTTGCGATTCGGCTATCTACTAAAACAGCATTGCGTTCTGATGAGACATCTGCGATCTTGTAAGGGCGTTCTCACTTTCCTAATCTGGTGGTCACTGGCCCGTGGTTCAGTGGCCAGTGGTTCAATGCCCCTTGGTTCTCCATTCCGTGGTTCTGCTGCCCTCGCCCTCGGTTTTACGGCCTATTGTTCCGTGGGCCGTAATTCTCGAGTACATATCTATGTTACTCGTGGCTCCGTGGACCTTCGGGTCCGTGGTGGAGACAAGCCCTGCCATGTAGTCTGCCAGTATTCCGTAAGGTCAATGTGGGGGGCGTCTTGCATGAGCGCTGGTTTCGGCAGGACCAAGCTTTACGACCATGTTTTCTTTGGTTTCTTTAAGTCGCAAATGTATGACTTCTCCACTGCAAGCGCCAATATCATACGCACCAGTGCTCGTATTCAAGGCTTGGATCGCTGCCGTTCTAAGCTAAGGCTTCTTATGGGGGACCATCATTGTGTCCCCCTCGTGTGGATGTTCCCCAATCAGAGCTTGCCTCTGTAGGGGTCCTAGCGGATATAAAGCTGAGGTGAGGTGAGCGGCCGATTTCGGTGGCCGGGGCCGGGTGCCCGGGGGTGCCCGGGGGTTCCCGGGGGTGCCCGGGTGCCCAGGTGTGTGGCCGATTTCGGTGGCCGGGGCCGGGTGCCCGGGTGCCCGGGGGTGCCCGGGGGTGCCTGGGGGTGCCCGGGGGTGCCCGGGTGCCCAGGGGTGCCCGGGTGCCCGGGGTGCCCAGAAGTGCCCGGGGGTGCCTAGCCCAATAGCCCTCATATCCCTATAGCCCAATAGCCCAATCGCCATATATCCCGATAGCACTATAGCCCTATAGCCCTATAGCCGTACCTATACGACCACCCTTCGGGTGATAAGGAGGTTCGGGGGGGGGGAACCAACGTCTCACTCGATCGGTCTCACTATCGATCTCAGTATCGGTCTCACTATCGGGCTCGCTCGATCGATCTCACTCGATCGATCTCACAATCGATCTCACTCGATCTATCTCATTCGATCGATCTCACAATTGATCTCACAATCGATCTCACAATCGATCACACAATCGATCTCACATTCGGTCTCAATATCGATCTTACTATCGATATCACAATCGCTCTCACAATCATCGTCATCATCATCATCGTCATCATCATCATCAACATCATCAACATCAACATCACCACCAACATCGTCATCATCATGAGGGCACCGTCATTATCATCATAAACATCATCATCAACGTCAGCATCATCATCAGGACAACATCATCATCACCACCGGCATCATATCATCATCAACATCATCATCATCGGGACACAGTCATCGTCATCATCATCAGCAGCATCATCAAAATCATCATCATAATCGGGACACCATCATGATCACCATCGTTCTCATCATTAACATTATCATCAACATCGCCATCATCCTCGGGGCACCATCATCATCATGATCATCGCATCATCATCATCATCGACATCATCATCATAAACAACATCATCATCATTGGGTCACCATCATCATGAGCAACATCATCAACATCGTCATTATCATTATTATCATCATTGGGACACCATCAGCATCACCATCATCATCATCACCATCATCATCATCAGCATCATCATCGGGACACCATAATCATCATCAACATCATCGTCAATATCATTATCGCCGGGACACCATTTCCATCATCATCATCACCAACATCATCGGAATCATCATCATCATCACCATCATCATCATCGGGACACCATCATCGTCATCCGCATCAACATAATCATCATGAGCATCATCATCCTCATCATCGGGACACTATCATCATCATCGACACCATCATCAACATCATCATCTTTATCGGGACACCATCATCATCATCATCATCTCATCATCATCATCATCATCAACATCATCATCATCATCATCACCATCATCATCTCATCATCATCATCATCATCATCATCATCATCATCATCATCATCATTATCATCATCATCATCATCATCATCATCATCATCATCAGCATCATCATCCTCGCGGGACACCGCAGGACACGGGCGGGACACCGCGGGACACCGCAGGACACCGCGGGACACCGCGGGACACCGGCGGGACACCGCGGGGCCCCGCGCCCCGGATGAGAAACATTTGGTCCGGCCGCGCCTCAGCCACAGGAGGACACTGCGGGACACCGGCGGGACACCGCGGGGCCCCGCGCCCCGGAAGAGAAACATTTGGTCCGGCCGCGCCTCAGCCACAGGAGACATTTTCTCGTCCGCCCACGCAGCTTCGCCTCGCACGCACGGCACGCACGAACACGAAACCGAAACCGATTTCCCGGTGGGGGGCTCGCCGTTCCACTTCGATCTCACCCCCTCACCTCCGATAGCCTTATAGCCCAATAGCCCAATAGCCCAATAGCCCCATAGCCCCATAGGCCTATAGCCCTATAGCCCTATAGCCCTATGGTCCTAAAGCCCTATAGCCGTATATAGCCGTATATAGCCCGAATAGCCCGAATAGCCTTATAGCCTTTAGCCCTATAGCCCTATAGCCCTGTAGCCCTATAGCCCCATAGCCCTAAAGGCTTCTAGCCCTATATCCCTATGGCCACATCGCCCTATAGCCCTATAGCCCCATAGCCCTAAAGCCCTAAAGCCCCATAGCCCCCCAAATTCTGATTGGGTTTTTCTCTGGTATCATTTCTGTAGATCATGGGGCCAGAGAATGAGCATGCGTAGGATCCGGATGCTGATAAGGGAGAGGATGATTCTATAGGCTTACGCCACATCCGCCGCCCCCTAT
Source organism: Prorocentrum cordatum (assembly GCA_963575745.1). Taxonomy (NCBI): domain Eukaryota; class Dinophyceae; order Prorocentrales; family Prorocentraceae; genus Prorocentrum; species Prorocentrum cordatum. The sequence continues at coordinate 12,454 of CAUYUJ010004031.1, read as the reverse complement.
ATAAACTATTGCGTCTCCAGGACTGCATTTCACGAGGCTTGTCCGAATCATGACACGGCGCTCGACATCTTTCCTGTTGCTTCGTTGCTGTTATCGTACCTCTTGGTGCTCTTTTGTGGCCTTTTGGTGGCATCTTGGCTTGTCTGCAGGCCATATTCGGCCGCCTCGAGGCATCTAGGGCCAAGTTTTGGGGCCTATTGGGGGCTTCCTGGGGGCTTCCTAGAGGCCTTTGAGGTTCTCGTGGGGGTCCCTCAGGGCCTCTTGGGCTGTTCTTGGGGCAGGCTGGGGGCGTCTTGGGGCCGAATGCTCGAACATGTGCCCTCTGGACTCCGTCTTGGAGCCGTCTGGGGGCCCTCTTGGGCTGTCTTGGGCGCTTCGTGGGCTGTTGTTGGACCCTCTTTTCTTTTTGGGGGCCCCTTTGGCCGTCTGGGGGCGATATTGAATGTTTCTTTGCCCGTTTGGGACGTTGTGAAAACCGAATTGGCGAGCATGCGAAAAATGTTGATTTTTCGATTGGGAATGGGGCGATTTTTGTTTCTTGGGGCCCTCTTGGGGCGCATCTTTGGGGCCTTTTGGGGCGTGTTGTCAGCTTCGGAGGCCGCCTGGAGGCCATCGTGGTCGTCCAGGGCGATATTTCGGCGAATCGTTGCCCCCTGGGACCGTCTGGGGAGCGTTTTGGTGCCTTCTCGGCCAGTTTTGAAGCCCTCCGCTCCCCCGTGGCGCGTTCAGTCCGGGGTCGCGCTGGGCCAGGGGGGGGGGGGTCAAATTGCCGTTTTGGGGTCCCTGGGGGGGGATTATGGGGGGGGGACAATCTCACACGCCTAGAGACCCACAAGGGGTCGCCGGGTTATGGCAATGATGATGATGGTGATGATGATAATGATGATGAGGAGGAGGAGGAGGAGGGGGAGGAGTGGCTTTGCTGTCAGGATCAGGCTTGGTACAATCGCCCCCCTTCTGACCACTGGAAGGCTAACCTGACGCTGGCCACGCTGCAGGTGGTGCTCCTGTCACACCCTGGTCCCAGCAGCAGTCGTGACGTGCAGCTTTCTTGCTTCCGTAAATATTAGAAGGGTGTTTTGGCCTAAGCGCCAGCCGCGTTCAAGGCTAGGATTCAGCGCCAGTCATGCTCCCAGCTCGATCTGGGCGCAGCGGCGGCCACATTCCCAACTTGAAGTGCTGCTGCAACCTCAGCGCTGTCCGCATCCCCGTCTCGTAACGGCGCTCGAACTTCAGGGCCAGTCACGTGCTTGGAATGGTACTTAACATCAGCGCTTTTTGTCCGCGCGTACAGCTCGGCATGGTGTTTCGGACTCAGCGTTGGCCACGTCTTCAGCTCGGGAAGGGCCTCTGGCCTCAGCGCCAGCCACATCACAGCTCGTTTGTGCCAGCAGGACGCAGCGAGGGCAATAGTCTCTGCTCGGATTGGTGGTTCCGCTACGGTCCCAGTTCGGATAGATTTCTGCCGCTGACGCGGTCTGTGTCTGTCAAGCGATTGGTCCACAACTGCTTTTCGCGCAAACCTGGCGGGTGCAGGGCATGTCGGCGTCATGTGAAGGACTTGAATATGGTCAGGTTCAAACGTGCCGGGTCCGTTACCGGCGGCGGCAGCAGATTATTAACCCCCTGGCGTCGTCAGGCGAAGGTCAACTATGCGTAAGAGTGATATTTCGCCAGAGTGACCTGTGGTGCGGGCGCACAGATGTCCCCCCAGCACAGGCTTGCGCGCTTTGATTTGGTCTTCCTGCGGCCCCCTTAGCCGCGCATTTAAGGTTACTCTTGCCTGGAGTCGTTCTTGCGCGCACGTAGCCGACAGAGGGAATAGACTTCGACTGCGGCACCAGGGCGCCGGGACTTCAGTGCAGTTTTGGGTCATGCCGTAACTTCCAGTCCACGGTCAGGCACTTTTGCTTAGCGTGTCGCGGCGGCGGCCCCGGCGTCACGCTATGCCTTGCGAGCGAATAGCGTGTTGCTCCGCTCCATGGGGCAGGAGGCTCGGAAAAGTGCGGGACGCTGATGCCTGGGAATGGGGAAGTGGATCATGTGTTGCGCCGAAGCGTGGTGGGCCAGAACGGGCGGCGCGACACGCTAAGCCACAGTTCCTGCTCGTAGACTCCTGAACAGCGCTGAGCCCTATTCTCCCATGGCTACGCTGGCGCGATCGGAAACGGTCTCGAGGAGACCCCTTGAAGTGGGTCAAGTACGGCTGGTCGATCCCCCTGGACGTGCCCGCGGAAGAAAGTCCGGGCGGGGGGGGCAGCACGGATGGTGACCAGGATCGAGTATCGAAGACAAGGGGGGGTCCTCGTACTCTTCCTCCTCCTCCTCCTGAGGTTCCTGGGCAGAGAGACGCCCTGGAGAGAGGTGAGCGCCGAGCACCGCCACGCCCTGGCAGCATGACTGCGTTGCCTGATTTGGCGGCGAGCCTGGGGGGGTTGTTGTTCAACGCGGGGCTTGGGGTTCACCGTGCTCCGACCACACGGGCCTGGGACGGGCGGCGCGTATACCGCTGACGCCACCGTCCAGACCTCATGATGAAAAGGCAGGCACCCCTTCCTGCGGGAAAAAAGACCCGCGCAGGATGCCTGTGCCTCCTGACGTCCAGGGGGCTCTTCGGGCATGCTCGGCAGCACGCTGAGTCTCCCGAATTGTCTTGGCAGGGGCACGGTTGGCCGCGGTCCTGGCCAGCTGATCGGCGGAAAAGGGGAGGGGAGCAGGGAGAGGCGGAGGCGGGGAAGAGGGAGGAGAGGGGGGAAACAGCGGCTCGCGGCCTGCTCCTCTGTGGAGCCGAGGAAAAGATCAGCCACCGCCTGTTCCGCCTCGGCATCCCCGAAACCATCCAAGTGGGGCGGAGACAGCACATCCGTGGCAGCACGATCTTGCACTGTAATCTCATCCGGCTTTGAATCGGAATCAAAAAACCTTTCTTTTTCGGGGTCGCTCTTACGGCTACCTTCAGAGAATTCTCTGTCTCAAGAGCATTCCTTGTATACCCTACTTCGCTTCTTTCATTAACACGTTTCTTTCCACGCTCGTGGCGCCGGGCTGGACAGGAATGGACAGTGCTAAAGGTAAGCGTTCAGGCACAAAAGCAGGTTTGACCCCCGAGAGGCAAAAGGCAAAATCAAACAACATGAAGAAAATCCTCGACGTGGAGATTGAAGATGGGGAGAGGTCCGAGGCGGAAATGATACCAGGGAGCAGGGGAAGAACCAGTGACGAAATGGAGGAGGCACCGCCCTGGTTCAAGCAATACGAAGCACGTCAAAACATTAAAGGCCAGGATGAGCAGTGTCAAAGGCATCATCGATCAAGCACGGATCGAGGCACAGGACGCCAAGAGGGCAGCGGAGGAGGTTCAGGAGAAAATGGAGGAGATCGAGATGGAGGTGGAAGGGATCCGAAACGACCTCGACGACGTATACTTGACCAAGGATGAGATCGAGCGGATCATCGAAGCTAAGGTTCAGGACGTGAAGAACACCATGAATAACAGCAATGGCCCTCCGGAGAGTAGCACATGGAAACGTAACGGAAGGGAAGGGGGAGGAATGGCAGGTACGGAGAAGGAGATACGGGCCAAACAGGTGGTTGCATTTGGCTTTAATGGGAACACGTCCGCAGAGCAGGTGACACAATAATCAGACATCATACTCAAGACACTCATGGGCACCACGACGGAAGCATCGGTTCTGACGACCACCGGCTCGACAAAGTTCGGTGTCATAGAGTTCCCAATCATGCAGTTGAAGATCAAGTTCTGGAAGAAAGTCCGTGATAAGCTGAACGACGACGACGCTGCGTTCGGGGACGTGTTCTTTCGTAACAACCTCACGAAAGACGAGCAGATACGTGAACAACGGATGGGCTACACAAAGTATTATCTGCAAAAGCACCAGGAATATTCCAAACAGGAGGAAAGCATTATATAGAATAAGGGTATGATTGTGTTGAAGGACGGTTCAGGGAAGGAAAAAAAAGGTTGCATGGTATGATGAGGAGGAAGAGTGGCATACCACACGCACGGGGAAGGCAGTTCAGAAGAGCGTGGATGAACATATCCGAAAGAGCGTGTTCTACCGGTGCTGGCGGAAAAACGGGGGGGTCACTACCGGTTCGAACGCCTCCCCCTCCCCCCCCCTCGGAAAAACGGAGGGGGGGTCATTACCGGTTCGAACCCCTCCCCCCCCCCAAGTCCATCATGAAAAGGGGGGGTCACTACCGGTTCGACCCCCCCCCCTCGAAAACCGAGGGGGGGTCACTACCGGTTCGACCCCCCCCCCTCGAAAACCGGGGTGGGGTGCGGACAGTGGTGGGGACGGTGGTGGTGGGGACAGTGGTGAGGGGACAGCGGGACAGTGGTGGGGACAGCGGGACAGTGGTGGGGACGGTAGTGGTGGGGACAGTGGTGAGGACAATGATGGGAACAGTGGGGACAGTGGGACAGTGGTGAGGACGGTGGTGGTGGGGACAGTGGTGTGGGGACAGTGGGAATGTGGTGGAAACAGTGGGACAGTGGAGGGTACAGTGGTGGTGGGGACAGTGGTGAAGGCGGTGGCGAGGACGGCGGTGGGACAATGGGACAGAGGTACAGTGTTGACAGTGGCGGGGACAGTGAGGACAGTGGTGGGAACAGTGGGACAGCTCAGCGGGACAGCGGAGGAGTCAGTGGGACAGTAGGGACAGTGGGAATAGTCGGGCAGTGGTTGGGGCCGTGGAGAAAGTGGGGAGAGCGGAACCGTGGTGGGAACAGTGGTGGGGACAGTGGGGACAGTGCGACAGTGGTGGGGGCACTGGTGGGGACAGTAGGGACGGTGCTGGAACCAGTGGGGAAAGTGGTGGTGAGGACAGTGGTGCGGGGAACAACAGTGGGGGATGTGGTGCGGACGGTGGTAGGGACCAGGAATCGTTTGCTGGCGGTGAGGAAGGGGGGGGGAGGGGTTCGAACCGGTAGTGACCCCCCCTCTGGTTTTCGAGGGGGGAGGGGTTCGAACGGTGGTGATCCCCCCCCCCCGGTTTTCGAGGAGGAGGGGGGGGTTTTAGGGGGGGGGGGGGCTTTGCCGGGGGAGGGGGGGGGGATCCAGCGGGGGGGGGATTTTCAGGGGAGGGGGGGGGGGGGCGGGTTCCGGAGGAAGAGGCGGGGGGAATTTTTTACAGTAAAGCGGCGGTGGATCACGCTCTCTCACATATCGAGAAATGGTTTTAAAAAGGTACGCCCAGAACCAGACACAGACTGCGAGTGACGTGACAACGACGCGCCCGGCAAGGAACTAACCAAATACCAGTCCAAGTAGTTGGAGGGCCTCTACAACATCAATTTCGAAAGCAATTTCTCCAGAACCCATGCAATCAGTTTTAAGAAGACTTCCCAACGCCTTCCTTCCGACACCTCTTGAGGAATATGTAGGAGCTTTGGTCCCTGCAGAGAGCGACTCCGACGCAGGACCATTCCGTTCGCCCAGAACTAATGAGGAAGTTCCGCTTCAAGCTACCACTTCTCCCACGACGGCGGCTCCACGACCACGGACTGTTTGGGAAGTGCCGCTTCAAGCTACCGCTTCTCCCACGACGGACGCTCCACGACCACGGACGGGTGGCAATCAACATGATGTTGCAAAGTTAGTTTCCCGTACCCCTCGATCTGATCGTGGATTTTTGAGTCTTGCTTCGAATATTGAAAGGGACAACAGTGGTTCCATAGATTCCAGTCCCACGGCGCTCCAAATAGCACGTGCTGCAGGTGGTGGTAGGGGGAAGGACGTAACAATTCCAGGGGATGTCCAGTTATCCTTCAGGACTCCCGGCGTGTCGTCTCAGGAAACCTGTCGCCGCAGGACCACGTGTTACCCCGTGTTCGACAAGCTGGACACTACTGCACCTACCGCGTCATCACCGACACCAGCGCCGACAGCTACATTTCCTAACCAGGCCACTTGTGCATCTACTCCGGCTTCTGGCTCCAACCCCAACCTTAGTTCCCCATCCTAACCCTCATGCCACCACGTTGCCTCAGATGTTGGATTTTTACATGTCGCTTCAACCAGAAACCAAGAGAACGGGACCATGTCGAAAATTGCAACACATCGGTTTCCATCAGTTATTGCTGCAAAAGGTGGCAGGGGGAAGTTCTTGAACATTCTTGGGGACGTTCCAGTCTCCCTGAGGTCTACCCCGTCCAGCTCTCAAGAGGTCTTCCGCCCCAGGACACGAGGGCGAGCAGGTGGTTTGTGCGTCTACTCCATTCCCCGACTGCGCCGTCGACCAGGTACCATACTCCAGCGACGGCAAACATGTCATCTACAGACCTATTCCGGCTCCCGACTCCAGCTCCGACGCAGTATCCACCTCCAAACCCGCTCCTGTTTCACAAGTCGTAGTTTCACCACCTACACTTTCACAAGTGGTAATACCACCGATTCCAGTTTCACCATCAACGCGTCCAAACAACGATCCCCTGGAGAGGAATTTGACGGCGTGCGAGACAGATGCAGTCACTATCCCTCGGACGGCTATTGCCGACGGGCCTCCACCAGACAAGTTTGTTGCGATCCACCTCAACTCTCGAGGGCCCGCCAACGACAACATATTGGAGGAACTTATGGGTGAATTGCGTGATCTCCATTGGGATGCGGTTTCTATCAACGAGACGACAAGGGATACCAATGACGATTTTTATGCCTTGTGGACATGTTTTCTTGAGATCTGGGTATGCGAAGCCTCGGCAAGGTGTTGCAATAGTTTTACACAAGCGGTGGGTGTCTCATTTCATGTTTTAAGCTTGTCAACGAACGCATTGCCTACGTAAGCATACACAGGAGGGGGTTCAAAATACGGGTGGCCACGGCGTGCTTTGCCCACGGCGGACACGGGGACAAACGCGTGCAACGTACATGTGATATGTTGGGCTGCGTCTGTGCATATGCAAACACACAGATTGTATTCCGTACTACGTGCTGACTGCAACGCAATGGTCGGGGAGAGGACCGAAGAAGACGACAAACGATCAATCGGATGGTGGGGGGGCCCTGGGATGAACTCCAGGGGGCAGTGGTTGAAGAATTGGGCTGCGACCAACATTTTGGCACTGGCCTGTGCATTTTCAAAAAAAAAAAACTCAACTGCGACGCGCATTTATGGGTCCACGCAAACACCCCGATAATTCGACTACATACTATGCAACCGGGGTTTCCGGACCACCGCTCGGGACTGCGGGGCCGCGTCTGCGCTCGACGTGGGATCTGACCACCGCGCAGTGGCAATATGCAGCGACGTACCCGGAATGCATGGCAAACCGAAGCGGACGAGACAGCCAGGCCGAAAGCGGAGACAACCGACGCTTTCTTGGCCACCAGCGGACTTGCCGAGTTATGAGCAGACTTGGACGGACAAGCTTGCCATACTCAGCGCCGCAGAACCACCTCCGACTCACTTGTGGAGCGATTGAAGAAGCTTTGCTGGACAGTCTGGCGATTCACCAAAGGCCCGCCGAAGCTCGACTCAATGCACCACGCACCACCCGCACTGCGCGAATATTGGCTCAACGGCGGGGGATGCCGATGAACGGCGCGCAATCCCGATCACAGATCTCTAAAGGAATCCGCAGAGAACTGCGTGCGATCAGACGTGCAACACAGGGCATACATTGACCATGTATTAACGCAGTACAAGACCCTGAAGCAAATCAGCGCGTGCAAGCAGTTCAAAGAGAAGGGCCGCATCGCCAGCATGAACGACGACAGTGGGGATGCGGCACACAACGGACAAGCCATTGCCGACGTATTTGCAGAGTTCTACAGCCAGCTCTATCGCGACGGCGCGAAAGACAACCTCCCCCACTCAGACGGCGCAGTCCCCGACGACGAAACTGCCCCACCAATCGCCGACAACGAATTACGCGAAGCACTCCGACAGCTGGAGAATAACAAGGCACCCGACGCCAGAGGCATCAGCGCCGGGATGATCAAAAAAGGAGGCGAGGCGCTACGATCAAGTCTCCTGGCGGTCTTCAACGCCTTCCTAGCTTGGGTTTGTCCGCGGGTCAGAGAACGGGGTCGTCTGTAGGAATGGCCCCAGAAGTGGCAGGGAAAGCGATTCAAACGGAAATCAGTTTTCGTTTTGGTGTGAAGGTTTTGGGGGTCAATTTGTTGTTTTGAATTATGTTTGGGTTAAACTGTGGCTCCAGATTCTTAGCTGTTGGTGTGCACTTGAAAGTGTCGTTTGTTCTTCACTACTGCACATGCGTCGGTTTTGGGGGTGGGTTGTCCGATGGGTTAGGCGCGGCTGCCGGCTTCGACCAGCGCCCTTGGGCGTCGGTGTCTGGCCTTGGTTTTGCAGCTGTGTCTTGCGATGCAAGTTAGTATTTGGCCTCGGTGTTAGTCTTCGGCCTCGGTCTTGCGACGCCGTCCGTCTGCGACCTCGGCCCACATGGTGGAACAACGAAGACCGACTTCAGATTTGCGACTGGGGGCGGTTTTGATTTCCTGAGTTCTGCGTGCACCATCGCTCGCCGACAGCGCGGTTCCCCTTGGGTCCCGCGACGCGTGGCTCGTTCTACGGCCCGCGGCGCCGACGGCCTCGTTGCCGCGGAGCACGCGAGCACGCGCTCGTCTACGCGAGTTTTTTGTCGCACCGCGCAGCGCGAGGCGCGCGAACGCACGAGCGCACATCTTTATCAGCGAGGCTTCGATGTCACGCGCTGTTTGCGCGGGGACTCGCGTTGCGCAGCCGAAGGAAGTGGGCGAGTCTTCCGAAAAGAGCGCCGCGTGCGCGTCGCCGAGCGCGCGTCGCATTGCGCCCAGCTGCCAGAGGCAAGTCCCTCCACCGCGCCAGTCCAGCACTTTGGGCGGCGACTGTTCGAGCGATGGAAACGCGATGGTGGCGACGAGGGCGGCGACCATAATGCGAAGGAGACAAACATTAGGTTGTCACATGTGCGCGCTCCCAATGAATTTCCTGAAGAGCCCTCATAGAGTTCAACTGGGCCGTATCAGGGCAGTCTTGGGTTCCTGTGGGGCCGTCTTGCGGGCCCCTTGCGGCTTCCCTGGGTTGCTCTGGGCTCCGCGTGAGCCGTCTTGGGTCTCTTGCGGCCTTCGTCTCGGCGTCGCGGGGGCGCCTGGGTCCGTCGGGGGTCGAGAGGCCCTCCCGGGCCGTCTTGGATCCCTTCGGCTGTCTTCGCAGGCTGTCTTGGGGCTCTCTTGGGGCCGTCCTGTGCCGCATTCTGGAGGTTTCTCGGCTCATTGTCGCGGCGTCTTGGGCCGTTTCAGGGCAACGTGGGAGGCTTCGTTGGCCCTCTCGGGCGGATTGAAGCCGGAAGCGATTATGTCCCCAAATCAATGAAGCGCCGTATCAAAATCAGCGAGTGTCGTACCTAGGGTCTTTCGGGGTCCTTTTGGAGCCCTCCTGGGCCGTCCTGGGACGCATTGGGGGCTTCTCTGAACAATCTTGGTTCCGTGCTCGGCCTCCGTGGGGCCGCGTTGATTTGTCTCGGAGCCACCTTTGTCCGGCCAAGAAAGAAACTGGGGCTATCTTGGCGGCCGAATGCCACCCGGGGCCGTTTTGGGAGACTTGGAGAGCCTCAGGGAGTCAACGCGGTCGCCTGGGAACCCTCGGGAGAAGGGGCGGCGCGCGGGAAAGCGCGCGGCGGGGCGGGCGAGCCCCCTTCAGCGAATGGAGAAACCCTGCCAGACAGCACTTGGCATTCGCACGCTCCACTATCGCGGCGGCGCGACGGCAAGAAGGGCGCTCGCGTTGGATTTCCCGCGCGCGCGACGGCCCCGCGCGCGGAAAACGCAGCGCGAGCGGCCTTCCGTCGGACGCGCCTCTGAGGCCGCTGGCGTCTCGCAGCGCGTCGTGGCCGAGTCTCGCCCGCCATTCGCCTTCGCGGCCCCGTGCGAGGGAGGCGGTTGCGCGGTCAACCTGGGGCGGTCAACTGGTTTATGGGCGGCCGATCCAGGTCGGTCCGCGCGCGGTTAGGCGGGCAACTCGGGCGGTCAATTCGGGGGCCCAACGCGCGGCTGGGCGGTCAACGCGCGGCTTGGCGGTCAACCTGGGCGGTCAATTCGGTCGTTTACGGCGCGGCGGGGCGGTCAGCGCGCGGCTGGGCGGTCAACCCGAGCGGTCAACTCGGTTGGTGAACGCGCGGCGGGGCGGTCAACGCGCGGTTGGGCGGCCAATCTGGCCGATCAACTCATCAAAGCGCGCGTCGGCTGATCAACTCGGCCGATCAACTTGGCCGACCATCTGGGCCGATCAACTCGTCAACGCGCGCGCGCGGTCAACTCGGCCGATCAATTTGGTTGATCAGCTGGGCCGATCAATTCGGCCGATTAACTCGGCCCACCAACTCGGCCGATCAACTCGGCCGATCAACTCGGCCCATCAACTCGGCCGATCAATTTGGCCGATCAACTCGGCCGATCAATTTGGCCGTTCGACTCGGCCGATCACTTCGGCCAGTCAACTCGCCCGTTCCTTTTGGTCGGTACTTTCGGGCGGCCAACTCGGGGGGTCAACTCGGGCCGTCAATTCGGGCGCGGGCGCCTGCGCGCGCCGCGGGTGCTTGGGCGCCTCCGCCCACGCACGCCGCCAGCGCTTGGGCGCGCTCACCCGCGCTCGCGGTGGGCGCCCGAACGGTTTCATTCAGAGCTTCTCAGGCCAATGAGTTTCGCGTGGCCCGGAGTTTTTTGGGCCCGTTTGGTTCCGGGCGATCCAGTATCGCCCAAGCTATCGAAGCCTCGGTCGACCCAGGGCCTCCCATACCCTTGCGCTTCGAGCGATCCAGGGCCTACTAGACCCTTGTGCTGGGACCTTCTGGTGGTTGGATTTCATTCAAGTCGCTCGGCTGGCGCCGAAACACAAGGCGCCCTACGATAATCCTTCGCAAAGAACCGCTCGCGCACTGCGCGAGATAGGAGTGCAGCGCAGCGCGCGTCGCCCAAATCGCATGGCTGACGCCAAGACAGGGGAAGCCCTGGCAATCGAAGTTCGCAACAACCGTTCGGCTGACGCCGAGGCAACCGCTCGGCCAACGCCTCCACGCCGCCGCGCGCGCGGCAGCGCTGAGCCGACGTGCGTGGAGGCATGCAACGGGAGCGCCCTCGGCGCCGGCGGTTTCTGCGACGCCGCGCGGTTTCTGCGACGCCGCGCGAGGGGGCGCCGTGCCGTCGTGCGCAGAGGAGCGCAACGGAGGCGGCCCTTGCGCCGCCGCGCGCGCGGCGGCGCTGGGCCGTCGCGCGTGGGCAAACTGTGACGAGGCCAGCTTCTGCGCCGTCGCTCGCGCGGCGTCGCTGGGTCGTTGAGCGTTGTGACATGCGGCGGGGGGGGGGTCTCTGCGCCGCCGCGCGCGCGGCGGCGCCGGGCCGTCGCGCGCGGAAGACGCGCCGCGGGCGGCCCCCTGCGCGGGGACGCCGCGCGCGAGGAAACGCAATGGAGGCGGCCCCTGCTCCGCCGCGCGCGCGGCGGCGCTGGGCCGCCGCGCTCAGAAAAATGCGACGAGACCAGCTTCGGCGCTTCCGCGCGCGCGGCGGCGCTGGGCCGTCGCGCATGGAGAGGCGAAATGGAGGCGGCCTCTGCGCCGCCGCGAGCGCGGCGGGCTGGGGCCATCGCGAGCAGAAAACGCGGCGCGAGCCGTTCCCGCGCCGCCGTGCGCGCGGCGGCGCTTTGCCGTCGTGCGCGGAGAATTTGATGGTGGCGACCTTTGCGCCGCCGCGCGCGCGGCGGCGCTGAGCTGCTTGCGTAAGAATGCGATGGGGGCGGCCCCTGCGCCGCCGCGCGCGCGGAGGCGCCGGGTCGCCCCCCGCGGGAAACGCAGGCGTTGGGCCGTTGCGCGTGGAGAAATGCAACGGGGGCAGCCTCTGCGCCGCCGCGCGCGCGGCAGGATTTGGCCGCTTTGCGCAGAGACATCGACGTCAGGCTGTCTTCTCAGTTAGCGCGCTACGGCCGCGGGGTTTGCACCGCTGGCGCCCGACAACGTTTCGCGGAAACGCGGGCCTGTTGTAGGCTGCCTTGTCTGGTCGTAAACGCGGCTGTGCTCGACGGGCGCTGGTTTGCCCAATGATTTGCCAGTGTGTTAGCGCAGGTCCGTTTGAGTGCACCATATCATTCGATGCGGCGTTTTTGTTATTCGCGTGTCCTCTAAGCTAGTTTACACATCGATTTCGGCCTTTTGCCCAGACGTGTTAGGCTGCCGTTTGCAATGAAACCCTGGGAGACGACCTCAGAATTTAAGTTCTAGATGGAAGCCATGCTGGGCCCTCGGTGCAACGGAAATCTGGGCCAGACATTTCGCACACCAAGAGCACGTTGCTATGCTGGGCCTTCGGCGCAGCGGAAATCTGGACCAAACCTTTCGCGCACCAAGAGCACGTTGACGCGAAAATGTGCGAACCAAGAGCCACGGCAACGAACGACTAAGACGGCCCTGCCGACGCCCCTGCGGGCTCTCCTACAGACCTGA
>CAUYUJ010004030.1:0-73619 GCA_963575745.1 Prorocentrum cordatum | reverse complement strand
CTGCGAGGCCTGTGGAGCGCCGTGGAAGAGCCCCTGGCGGGCACCACCACCGCCCGGCTTCTAATCTTAAGCCCTTTAGCTCTCAGCGAGCTCTCCGGGAATATTCGCAAAACCACCCAAAAGTTATCACTTTGTCCATTCTCGCCGGGTCGGCCAACAAGCTCCACCCCGCGCCAGAATTCCTCTAGCTCATCGATGACGAAGAGCTCTACGAGGTACATGGTAGCGTCCAAAACCCGGAGAGCGAAGACACCCTCGGGGACAGGAAATCTTTCCTGGAGGGCTCTGGGAGGCCCCCCTGCAGCGCTGCTGAAGCGCTGCCAGGAACGCTTCCATGCGTGCCTGCACGCGTGCTGGCTCGCTTGGACGCTTGCTGGAAGCTCTCCCGGACCCGTTGCCGGCTCACCGGAGTCGCTGCGAGGCCTGTGGGGCGCCGTGGAAGAGCTCCTGGCGGGCACCACCACCGTCCGGCTTTTAATCTTAAACCTTTCAGCTCTCAGCGAGCTTTCCCGGAAAAAGTCACCAAAAGTTCCGTCGAGATTTTTCGAGCCAACTAGCTCGCAAGTGCGTCCGAATTACTCTTGAGCTTCCAGCTGCTAGCTTAGGGGAGCTCTACGAGTCATTCCTCTAGCCCGTCGACGACGAAGAGCTCTACGAGTTACTTTTGGAGAGCTCCCCTGCCGCTCTTCTGAAAAGCTGCCAGGATCGCTTCCGCACGTGCCTGCACGTGTGCAGGCGCACGTGGACAGCGCCCCGGAATTCGCTGCCGGCACGGGCAACTTTCTGCGGGGAACTCAGATCAGAGCTTGTCTGCCCGGAACGTGGGCGCCGCAATTCCGGATGCGAGGCGTGCCCGCGTTCGTGCGAGCTCTGAAGCTCCTCTGGGAGGCCCTGGGGATCCCCCCGGAAGCTTTTCTGAAGCTCTTCGGAAGCGCTGCCAGCGACGCCGCCGCGCGTGCCTGCACGCGTGCGGGCACGCCTGAACGGCTGCTGGAAGCGCTCCCGGACCCGCTGCCGGCTCAGGCGAGCCACTGCGGGGATCGTGGACCAGCGGAGGTGGGCGTGTTCCCGTCACCACCCACCCCCGGCTTCTTCTCTGAAGCCCTCAGCTCTCCAAGGAGCTATCCGGGAATAACTTGCTAAGGGAAGCTCTACGAGTTACTAGCTCCACCCCGCGCCGGAATTCCTCTAACTCATCGACGCCGAAGAGCTCTACGAGGTATTACTCTTAAGCTTCCAGCAATAAGGGAAGCTCTACGAGTTACTAGCTCCACCCCGCGCCGGAATTCCTCTAGCTCATCGATGCCGAAGAGCTCTACGAGGTATTTCGTAGAGGAGCTGCTGGCAGGCACACCACCGTCCGGTTTCTAATCTTAAACCATCTAGCTCTCAGAGAGCTCTCCAGGAATCTTCCCTGGAGAGCCTTGGGGGGCGCCCCTGGGGCGCTGCGGAAGCGCTGCCAGAAACGCTTCCATGCGTGCCTGCACGCATGCAGGCTCGCGTGAAAGCTTGCCGGAAGCTCTCCCGGACACGTTGCCGGGCCGCCGGAGCCGCTGCGAGGCCTGTGGACCCTTCGCTCTCCGGGTTTTGGACGCTACAAATTCCCCGGAGAGCTCTCTGAGATCTAGAAGGTTTTAGATTAGATGCCAGATGGTGGTGGTGCCCGCCAGCAGCCCGTCTCCGCCGGTCCAGGATCCCTGCAGCGGTTCGCCCGTGCCCGCAGCCCGTCCGGGGGCGCTTCCGGCACGCGTCCACGCGTGCCTGCGCGCGAGCAGGCGCGCGTGGAAGCGTTCCTGGCAGCGCTTCGGAAGCGCTGCAGGGGAGCCCCCAAGAGCTCCGGAAGCGCCCCGCGAGAGCGTCCGAGGGCTCGCCAGGAAAGCTTTCCGGCGTGTGTTCTCTTTGCTCTAAGTGGTCGACCCCACCAGAACAGATACTGTGGTAACTTTTGGTGGGTTTTGCGAAAAAATCCCGGAGAGCTCTCTGAGAGCTAGAGGGTTTTAGATTAGAAGCCCGACGGTGGTGGTGCCCGCCAGCAGCCCATCTCCGCCGCTCCACGATTCTCGCAGCAACTCCCCCGTCCCGGAAGCGGGTCCGGGGGCGCTTCCCGCAAGCGTCCACGCGTGCCTGCACACGTGCAGGCACGCGTGGAAGCGTTCCTGGTAGCGCTTTCGAAGCGCTTCAGGGGAGCCCCCCAGAGCCCCAGAAGCGCTTCACGAGAGCGCCCGAGGGCTCGCCAGGAAGGCTTTCCGGTGTTTATTCCCGTCCAAGAGGGTCTCTTCACTCTCTGGGCTTTGGACGCTACCAAATCTAAACCCTCTAGCCCTCAGAGAGCTCTCCGGGAACTAGCTCCACCCCGCGCCCGTATTCCTCTTGCTCATCGACAACGAAGAGCTCTACGAGGTACTAGCTCCGCCCCGCGCCGGAATTCCTCTAGCTCATCGATGCCGAAGAGCTCTACGAGGCACTAGCTCAGGGAAGCTCTAAGAGTTACTAGCTCCACCCCGCGCCGGAATTCCTCGAGCTCATCGTTGCCGAAGAGCCCTACGAGGTACACACCGGAAAGCTTTCCTGGCGAGCTCTCGGAAGCCCTCGTGAAGCGCTTCTGGAGCTCTGGGGGGCTCCCGTGCAGCGCTTCGGAAGCGCTGCCAAGATCGCTTCCACGCGTGCCTTCGCGCGTGCAGGCACGCGTGGACGCTTGCCGGAAGCGCTCCCGGACGGGCTGCCGGGACGGGCGAGTCGCTGCGAGGATCCTGGACCGCCGTGGAGGAGCTCCTGGCGGGCACCACCACCGTCCGGCTTCTAATCTGAAGCCCTCTAGCTCTCAGAAGGCTCTCCGGGAATTACTCGTAAGCTTCCAGCAACTAGCTAAGGGGAGCTCTACGAGTTACAGCACACGCACGCGGTTGAGCGTTCGTGGAGACGCTGGAACTCTCGCGAGACAGAGCTCTGGAGCCGCTAGAAAGCTCCCCTGCGTATCTGAATGCTCTGGAAAAGCTTTCCCTGGCAGCCCCGGGGGCTTCCCTGCAGCGCTTCTGAAGCGCGGCCAGGAACGCTTCCACGCATGCCTGCACGCGTGCAGGCACGCGTGGACGCGTGCCGGAAGCGCCCCCGGACTGGCTGCCGGGACCGGCGAGTTGCTGCGGGGGTCGTGGAGCGGTGGAGGTCGGCTGCTGGCAGGCACCACCACCGTCCAGCTTCTAATCTAAAACCCTATAGCTCTCAGAAAGCTTTCCGGGAATTTTCAACCGACCACTTGGTAGCGACCGAAACCCGGAGAGCAGAGAGGCACTCGCACCGGAGAGCTTGCCTGCCGTGCTCTGGACAGCTCTCCTAAAGCGCTTCTGAAGCACTGCCTGGCACGCTTCCGCACGTGCCTGCTCGCGTGCAGGCACGCGTGGACGCATGCCGGAAGCGTTCCCCGACCAGCTGCCGGGTCAAACAACCTTCTGCGGGGATTCTGGGGCGGCGAAGATGGGCTGCTGGAGGGAAGCTCTACGAGTTACAAAAAAGATCGCTTTTCTGAAACTCTTGGTCGCGTCCAAAACCTGGAGACTGGAAAGCTTTCCTGGTGAACAAAAAAGCGCTGAGGCGCTATCCTGAAGCGCTTCTGCAGCGCTGCCAGGCACGCTTTGGCGCGTTCCGGCACACGTGCAGGCGCGCGTGGACGCGTTCCCGAAGGGCCCCCGAGCCCGCTGCGACCTCGAACAGGTGCTGGAAGGGCAAAGATAGGCTGCTGGCAGGCACAACCGCCGTCCGGTCTCTAATCTTAAACCCTATAGCTCTCAGAGAGCTCTCCGGGAACTTCGGAAGCGCTGCCAGGAACGCTTCCACGCGTGCCTGCACGCCTGCTGGCACGCGTGGACGCGTGCCGGAGGAGCTGCTGGCGGGCACCACCACCGTCTGGCTTCTAATCTAAAGCCCTATAGCTTTCAGAGAGCTCTTCGAGAACTTCCACGCGTGCCTGCACGCCTGCAGGCACGCGTGGACGCGTGCCGGAAGCGCTCTGGGAGCCGCTGCGAACTGAAACAGGCCCCTGCGACGATTCTGGACTGCCGTGGAAGAGCTGCTGGCGGGCACCACCCCCGACCGGCTTCTAATCTAAAGCCCTATAGCTCTCAGAGAGCTCTCTGGGAACTTGGTAGCGTCCCAAACACGAAGGGCGTAGAGGCAACTCTGGGAAGCTTTCCTGGCGAGCCTGGGGAAACTCTCCTGGCGCGCTTCTCAATCGCTGCCAGGCGCGCTTCCACGCGAGCCTGCCCGCGTGCAGGCACGCGTGGGCGCGTGCCGGAACCGCTCCCGGACGGGTTGCCGGGGCGAACGAGTTGCTGCGGCGATTCTGGAGCGGCGGAGATGGGCTGTTGGCAGGCATCACCACCGTCCGGCTTCTAATCCAAAGCCCTATAATTCTCAGAGAGCTCTCCGGGAATTTCTTGACAGAATTCCGGAGAGCTCAAACAGAGCTATAGGGTTTTAGATGAGAAGCGGGACTCCGGCGCGGGGTTCAGCTAGTACCTCGTAGAGCTCGTCATTATCGATGAGCTATAGAGAAATTCCGGCGCGGGGTGGAGCTAGTGCCTCGTAGAGCTCTTCATTATCGATGAGCTAGAGGAATTCCGGCGCGGGGTGGAGCTAGTACCTCGTAGAGCTCTTCGGCATCAAAGAGCTAGAGAAATTCCGGCGCGGGGTTCAGCTAATTGGCCAACCCGGCCCGGGCGGACAATGCGATAGCTTTGGATCGGTTTTTCCCGGGGAGCTCTCTGAGAGCTATAGGGTTTTAGATTAGAAGCCGGACGGTGGTGGTGCCCCCAGCAGCCCATCTTCGCCGCTCCACAATTCCCGCAGCGACTCGCCGGTCCCGGCAGCGGGTCTGGGGGCTTCAGGCAAGCGTCCACGCGTGCCTGCGCGCGCGCAGGCACGCGTGGAAGCGTTCCTGGCAGCGCTTCAGAAGCGCTGCAGGGGAGCTTCCGGAGCTGTGAAGGAAAGCTTTCCCAGAGCATTCAGCTACGTAGGGAAGCTTTCCAGCGACTCCAGAGCTCCTTCTCGCGAGATTTCCAGTGTACCTGGTAGAGCTCTTCGACGTCGATGAGCTAGAGGAATTCCGGCGCGGGGTGGAGCTAGTAACTCGTAGAGCTTCCCTTAGCTTGTTGCTGGAAGCTTAAGAGTAATACCTCGTAGAGCTCTTCGGCATCGATAAGCTAGAGGAATTCCGGCGCGAGGTACAGCTAGTACTTCGTAGAGCTCTTCGGCATCAATGAGCTAGAGGAATTCCGGCGCGGGGTGCAGCTAGGTGGCCCACCCGGCCCGGGCGGACAATGTGTGAACTTTGGGCCGGTTGGGCGAAGATTCTAAGAGATTTGAACATTGGTTTCGAGAACCGGTATTTTTCGCACCTGTTGTGGGTTATGTCGCGGCTGCCAATGAAATTCTCAGGTCCGTAGCTGGAGTATTACTATCAAAACACTTGGCGGAACCGTCTTTGGGTAACAACTAAAAGAATATTTTCTCGAGTTTTCAGCTTGCGAGAAAGCTTCCCCCGCGTCCCGCGCGGCGTCGTGCGAGGAAATAGCTCTACGAGGCTCCCGGCGGTAACCTGGTTGACGGTTTACTGCGAATTCCGGCGCGGGGTGCAGCTAGTTGATCCACCCGGAGGAAGAGGCGGAGAAAGATAAAGCGAAGCAGGAGCAGAAAGATGAGCAGGAGGGGGTGGGAGAGGGGGAGAATGAGAAGATGCAGGGGAAGATGGAGCAGGAGCAGGGGGAGGAGGAAGAGCAGGAGCAGCAGGAGCACTGTGAGGACAGTGAAGAGAAGGGGGGGGAAGAAGGAAAAGAAAAAGGAAAATAAAAGGAGCAGAAGAAGAATGAGGAGGAAAGGGAAGGGGGGCGGAGTGGAAGGAGCAGGGGCATTTTGAGAAACTATCACGACCACCCAAAGTTTGATAATATTAACTATAGTTCTTGGAATATTATCGCGTTATAGAGGAATCTCGCGCCCATGATGTCAACAGAGAGATGCATCCGATGATTGTCTGTCGATCATCATTCATCTGATCTCAGACAATGGCCGGTGGCTCTAATTATCTTCGAAAATAGTCGCAAACACCCAAGGTTGCATTGTAAAAAATTACAGGTATTCAAACATCTCTTCCACTAGAGGCCCATGTCAGCCATCAGGTGTCCAAATGAAGATACACTTGATCATTTCCTGTCGATTGGTGTGTATCAGGGCTGTTGCAATGACCTGTAGTTCGAGTTATCTTTGAAAAACCGCCGCGAGCACACCAAGTTGCATCAAAATGATTACAGTTTTTCGAACGTTTCTACATTATAAGTCGGTTTCAGCCCTCAGATGTCTAAAGAAAGATACAGTTGATGATTCATCTGGCCATTTTCATGTATCATAGCTCGGGTAATGGTCTCTAGCTCGACTTATCTGCCAAAAAACCGCCGCAAGTGAACCAAGTTTCATCCTAATCATCAGAGGTTTCCGAACATTCTTCATTCAGCCCTCTGGAATCTGCAGGCGGATGCATTCGATGATTTCCGATCGATTGGTATGCATACTACCTCTAGATATGGCTTATAGCTCGAGATATTTTCGATGAATCAGTATAACCATCCAAAGCATCATTTTCTAAAGACAATTCCGGATAGCCAAATGATAATAAACTTCGGGAACAGAGCCGAGTCTCTGTCAGAACAAAGCTTTTCTATCACTGCTGGGAGCAAACATCTGCTTTTTTAATATGACCGGTCAAATGTCTGTCAAATTTTGTGAAAAGAAAGCCCAGGTCATCACATTGTCCGTTCTCGTCAGGTCGGCCAACTAGCTCCACCCTGCCGCCAAATTCCTCAGCCAAGAGGCACACCTGTTGTTGTCCAAAACCCGGATAGCCAAGCGAGAGACGCGCGCGCATGGGTCTCGTCGCGCAAGCGCCACCGGGCCGTGCCCCCGGCGCCGCGCGTGCCCCCGCGCTCGCCTCAGACAGCTCCGCACGCTGTCTGCGCATGGAGTGACGTACGCGGAGGCGCTGGAGACCGTGTAAAGCAACCGCTTCTGACACTGAGAGTGGCGCTTTCACGCGTGTCTACACGCGTGGGGGCACGCTGCACGCGTGAAGGCACGCTGTCTGGGGTGCTTCGCGAGGCCTCTGGAACACGTTCTACGGGAACGTATTGGAACAGGCGCTCCGGGACACGCTGGAGAACCCGGGAAGCCACAGAAGGGAACGTGGAGCGGTGGGCGGAGGGGTGCGGCGGCGCACGCGCACCCGCCGGCTTCTCTTCTGACAACCCTATCTAGCCCAAGAGGCTATCCGGGAACAGGCCGGAAAGCTTTCCCTGGCGCGCTCTGGGAAGCTCTCCGAAAGCGCGTCTGAAGCGCCTCAGGCACGCTTCCACGCGTGCCTGCTCGCGTGCAGGCGCGCGTGGACGCGTGCCGGAAGCGCTCCCGGACCAGCTGCGACCTCAAACAAGCCCCTGCGGGGATTCTGGAGCGGCGAAGATGGGCTGCTGGCAGGCGCCACCACTGTCCGGCATCTAATCTAAAACCCTACAGCTCTCAGAGTGCTCTCCGGGAATCTACGAGTTACTTGCTCCACCCTGCGCCCGAATTCCTCTTAGCTCATCTTGTCGAAGAGCTCTACGAGGTACTAGCTGCACCCTGCGCCCGAATCTCTCTTAGCTCATCTTGCCGAAGAGCTCTACGAGGTATTCCTCTTAGCTCATCTTGCCGAAGAGCTCCACGAGGTATTCTGGAGAGGCTAAGATGGGCTGCTGGCGGGCACCGCCACCGTCCGGCTTCTAATCTGAAGCCCTATAGCTCTCAGAGAGCTCTCCGGAAATTACTCTTCTAGCTTCGCCGCTAATGCTGTGCGGGAAGCTCTACGAGTTACTAGCTCCACCCTGCGCCCAGATTCCTCTTAGCTCATCTCGCCGAAAAGCTCTACGACGTATTGCACTAAGCTTCCAAAAACTAGCTTCGGGAAGCTCTGCAAGCCGTGGGGGAGCTGCTGGCAGGCACCACCACCGTCCGGCTTCTAATCTTAAGCCCTATGGCTCTCAGCGAGCTCTCTGGGAAGAACCCGGAGAGCGAAGAGGGGGCTCTTCTGAGGCGCTTCTGAAGCGCTGCCAGGCACGCCTCCATGCGTGCCTGCACGCGTGCAGGCACGCGTGGACGCGTGCCGGAAGCGCCCCCGGACCAGCTGCCGGCTCAAACAAGCCCCTGCGGGGATTCTGGAGCGCCGTGGAGGAGCTGCTGGCAGGCGCCACCACCGTCCAGCTTCTAATCTAAAACCTTATAGCTCTCAGAGAGCGCTCCGGGAAATTTTTCTTGCCAACTAGCTCTCCAGCGCGCCGGAATTACTCTTGAGCTTCCAGCGACTATCTAAGGGGAGCTCTACGAGTTACTAGCTCTCCAGCGCGCCGGAATTACTCTTAAGCTTCCAGCGACGCGCCAAGGGAAGCTCTACGAGTTACTCTTAAGCTTCCAGCAACTAGCTTCGGGAAGCTCTGCGAATTAAGGCTCTGGGGGACCCCCCTGTGGCGCTTGTGAAGCCCTGCCAGGCGCGCTTCCACGCGTGCCTGCACGCGGGCAGGCGCGCGTGGACGTGTGCCGGAAGTGCGCCCGGACCCGCTGCGACCCCAGGTCGCTGCGGGGAGCGTGGAGCGTCGTGGAGGAGCTGCTGGCAGGCACCACCACCGTCCGGCTTCTAATCTTAAGCCCTATGGCTCTCACAGAGCTCTCCGGGAACTAGCTGCACCCTGAGCTTCGCCGCTAAAGCTTCACCGTCTAGCTTCCTAACTATTCTAGCTTCGCCGCTAAAGCTCTAAGGGGAGCTCTACGAGTTACTAGCCTTCCAGCGCCCCGGAATTACTCTTCTAGATTCGCCGCTAACGCTCTTTCTCAAGCTCTGCCAGGCACGCTTCCACGCGTGCCTGCACGCGTGCAGGCACGCGTCAACGCGCGCCGGAAACCGTTCCCGGACGGGTTGCGGGGACGAACGAGTTACTGCGGGGATTCTGGACTGGCGAAGATGGGCTACTGGCGGGCACCACCACCGTCCGGCTTCTAATCTAAAACCCTTTAGCTTTCAGAGAGCTCTACTGGAATTAGCAAAAACCAGCCAAAGTTACCACTTTGTCCGCCCAGGCCGGGTGGGCCAACTGGGCGCCGGCGGTAAACCGTCAACCTTGGTTGCCGCTGGGAGACTCGTAGAGTTTCCTTGCCATATACTATCTCCAAAGAATTAGCAGAGAACGAATAGCTTTTCAGCCCAAGCGCTGATGGCAGACTGATCTCAGGCGTTTAGATACATTTCACTAGCGCCCCTGATGATTCCCTTCCCATTGCTGTGCTGAACGGCTGTGTAGCTCATCTGCAGCACGAGTAAATCCAAGAAGAACCGTACCATTTCCAGAGAAAATACAAAGTACGAATAGGTGTTCAGCCCTAGCGCTACTAGCGGACTGAGCTCAGGTGTCTAGATACTTTCGAATAGCGCGCATGACGATTCTCTTCCCATTGCTGTGCCTAAGAGCTCTCAAGCTCATCTGCACCTCGAGATCAGTCAAGAAAGCGAATTCCATCACCAGAGAAATGGCAGAGTATGACTTGTTGTCCGGCGTCTGCGCTCATAACAGACCCAAGCCAAGCGTCTAGATACTTCAGACTAGCGCGCCTGATGATTTTCTTCTGATTTCTGTGCCAACGAGCTCCCAATCTCATCTGCAGCTCGAGTTAAGTGAAGAAATTCACCATCATTTCGAAAACAATCGGTCGAATACGAATAGTTTTGCGGACCTAGCTCGAGTAGCAGACTGAGTTCAGAGCTCTAGATGCTTCAGCCGAACGCGCCTGATGATTCTGAATCGATTGCGTGTGCGTGCCAGCTCTGTAGCTCTGCCACAGCTCGAGTAAAGTTCAGAAAACCGACAGCGCCCTTCAAGATGACTCGAAGAATACGAATAGTTTTGCTGACCTATAGCTCGAGTAACGGACCGAGTTCAGACCTCTAGATGCTCCAGACGAACGCGCATGATGACTCTTAATCGATTACGTGTGCGTACCAGCCCTGTAGCTATCCTACAGCTCGAGTTAAGTTCAGAAAACCGACAGCACCTGTCAAGAAAACTCAAAGAATACAAATAGTTTCGCGGACCTAGCTCGAGAAGCAGACCGAGTTCAGACCTCTGGATGCTCCAAACGAACGCGGCTGATGATTCTGAATCGATTATGTGTGCGTGTGAGCTCTGTAGTCTCCCTACAGCTCGAGTTGAGTACAGAAAACCGACAGCATCTGTCAAGATGACTCAACAGCGGATCCCGCCGCAACGCTTTTTGGCAGTAGTAGGTACCCGATCGAGCTGATATTAAGACGGCGAGCGGGAATAAGATCGAAAATCACGGGAAAGAATACTAGAGCTCAGACGAATTCAGGAATTTCGAGAACATAATTTTCAACCGAGCAAAAGTCAGCAAAAAGTCCATCGATATTTTTCTTGCCAACTAGGTCTCCAGCGCGCCGGAATTACTCTTAAGCTTCCAGCAACTAGCTAAGCGAAGCTCTACGAGTTACTAGCTCCGCCCCGCGCCGGAATTCCTTTAGCTCATCGATAACGAAGAGCTCTACGAGGTACTTCGCAGCGTGTCCGGGAGCGCTTCCGGCGCGCGTCTATGCGTGCCTGCACGAGTGCAGGCACGCGCGGAAGCGTCGCTGGCAGCGCTTCAGAAGCGCTTGAGGAGAGCTCCCCAGAGCTCTTCAGGAAAGCTTTCTAGAGTATTACCTCGTAGAGCTCTTCGGCATCGAGGAGCTAGAGGAACTCCGGCGTCGAAAACCCGGAGAGCAAAGAGACACTCATACCCGAGAGCTTTCCTGAAAGGCCCTGGGGGGCCCCCCTGAAGCGCTTGTGAAGCCCTGCCAGGCACGCTTCCACGCGTGCCTGCACGCGTGCAGGCGCGCGTGGACGTGTGCCGGAAGTGCTCCCGGACCCGCTGCGACCCCAGGTCGCTGCGGGGAACGTGGGGCGCCGTGGAGGAGCTGATGGCAGGCGCCACCACCGTCCGGCTGCTAATCTAAAACCCTATGGCTCTCAGAGAGCCCTCCGGGAACTAGCTGCACCCCGCGCCAGAATTCCTATAGCTCATCGATGCCGAAAAGCTCTACGAGGTACTAGCTGCACCCGCGCTGGAATTCCTCTAGCTCTTCGATAACGAAGAGCTCTACGAGGTATTGCTAGCGTCCAAAAACAGGAGAGCAGAGAGGCAACTCTGGACAGCTTTTCTGACGAGCTCTGGGAAGCTCTCCTGAAGCGCTTCTTTAGCGCTGCCGGGCACGCTTTCATGCGTGCCTGGGCGCGCACAGGCACGCGTGGACGCGTGCCGGAAGCGCCCCCGGACCAACTGCCGGCTCAAACAAGCTCCTGCGGGGATTCTGGAGCGGCGAATATGGGCTGCTGGGAGGCGCCAACACCGTCCGGCCTCTAACTTGGTAGCGTCCAAAACCCGGAGAGCAACGAGGCGCCCACACTGGAAAGCTTTCCTGGAGCGCTGGGGAGCTCTTCTCAAGCGCTGCCAGGCACGCTTCCACGCGTGCCTGCACGCGTGCAGGCACTCGTGGACGCGTGCCGGAAGCGCTCCGGGACACGCTGCGAACTCAAACAAGCCCCTGCGGGGATTCTGGAGCGCCGTGGAGGAGCTGCTGGCAGGCACCACCAACGTCTGGCTTCTAATCTAAAGCCCTATAGCTCTCAGAGAGCTCTCCGAGAATCTAAAACCCTATAGCCCTCAGAGAGCTCGCCGGGAACTTGGTGGCGTCCAAAACCCGGATAGCTCTGGGGGGCTCTCCTGAAGCGCTGCCAGGCACGCTTCCACGCGCGCCTGCACGCGTGCAGGCACGCGTGGACGCGCGCCCGAAGCGCTCCCGGACACGCGAAGTTTTACAAGTTGCTGCGGGGATTCTGGAGCGGCGAAGATGGGCTGCTGGCAGGCACCACCACCGTCGGGCTTCTAATCTAAAACCCTATAGCTCTCAGAGAGCTCCCCGGGAATCTTCGCCAGTCCAGAATCCCCGCAGGGGCTTGTTTGTCCCGGCAGCTGGTCCGGGCGCGCTTCAGGCACGCGTCTACGCGTGCCTGCATGCGTGCAGGCACCCGTGGAAGCGTGCCTGGCAGTGCTTCAGAAGCGCTTTAGGAGAGCTTCCCAGAGCTCGCCCGGATAGCTTTCCGGTGTGAATGCCTCTTTGCTCTCTGGGTTTTGGACGCTACCAAGTTGAACCCAGCTCTGATAGCAGACCGAGTTCAGGCGTCTAGATACTTTGAGCTAGCGCGTCTGATGATTTCCTTCTGATTGCTGTGCCGAACACGTATGTAGATCGTCTGCAGCTCCAGTTTCGTCAAGAAAAACATCACCATCTTTTTCAAAAATAGCAGAGTACGAACAGTTTTTCGGACCCAGCTTTTATAGCAGACCGAGTTCAGGCGTCTCGATACTTTAAGCTAGCGCGCCTGATGGTTTTCTTCCGGTTGCTGTGCCGAACAGCTCTGTAGCTCATCTGCAGCTCGTCAAGAAAATCATCACCATCTCTAAAAATAGCAGAGTTCGACTATTTTTCCCACCCAGCTTTAATAACATACCGAGTTCAGGCGTCTACATACTCTGAACTAGCGCGCCTGATGATTTCCTTCCGACTGCTGTGTTAAACAGCTCTGTAGCTCATCTGCAGCTCGAGTTAAGTCAAGAAACTCACCATTTTCTCCACATAAAAAGCAGAGTAGGAACAGTTTCGCGGGCTAGCAGACCGAGTTCAGACATCTAGATGCTGGAGACTTACGCGCCTGACAATGCTACATCGACTGAGTGTGCCTACCAGCTCTGTAGCTATCCTACAGCTCGAGTTAAGTACAGAAAACCGACAGCACCTGCCAAGATGACACGAAACAGCCGATCCCGCTCCGATGCTCTTTGGCAGTAATAGGTACCCGATCGACCCGAGATGACGAGCGGGAATAAGATCGAGTTTGGAGGAAAAATACTAGAGCTCTAACGAATGTTCAACTGGGAGCCGGCGGTAAACCGCCAATCTTGGTTACCGCCGGGAACTCGTCGAGCTTCCTCGTGCAATGCGGGCGCGGCCATCTCGCCTTGCGCCCGCGAGGGCGCGGTCTCATGCAGGAGAACGTGGAGAAGAAGAAGGAGTGAGGGAAAAGCATCTCTGGAACAAATAAAAGCATACCAGACCCAGTTCAGGCGTCTGGACACTGTAAACTAGCGCGCATGTTTTGATTTCCTTCCGATGGCTGCGCCGAATAGCGTACAGCAAACCATGCTCATCTCTTAAACATTAGCAGAGTACGAATAGTTGTTCGGTTCCAGCGATAGAAGACCGAGTTCAGGCGTCTAGATACTTTGAAATAGCGCGCCTGATCATTTCCGTTCGATTGCTGTGCCGAATAGCTCTGTAGCTTATTTGCAGCTCGAGTTAAAGCATGAAAGCCAATACCATATCAAGAACATTAGCAGAGTGCGAATAGTTGTTCAGTCCCAGCGCTGATAGCAGACCGAGATGAGGCGTCTAGATACTTTTAACTAGCGCCCCTGATGATTCGCGTCCGATTCTATACTAGAGCTCCAACGAATGTTCAAATTACGAGAAATCGAACTTGGTAGCGTCCAAAACCCGGAGAGCAAAGAGGCATTCACACTGGAAAGCTATCCGGGCGAGCTCTGGGAAGCTCTCCTAAAGCGCTTCTGAAGCACTGCCAGGCACGCTTCCACGCGTGCCTGCACGCGTGCAGGCACGCGCAGACGCGTGCCTGAAGCGCGCCCAGACTAGCTGCCGGGACAAACAGGCCCCTGCGGGGATTCTGGACCGGCGAAGATGGGCTGCTGGCAGGCACCACCACCGTCCGGCTTCTAATCTAAAGCCCTATAGCTCTCAGAGAGCTCTCCGGGAACTTGGTAGCGTCCAAAACCCGGAGAGCAAAGAGACACTCACACCGGAAAGCTTTCCTGAAGAGCTCTGGGGGCCTCTCCTGAAGCGCTTCTGAAGCACTGCCGGAAGCGCTCCCGGGCCCGCTGCGACCCCGGGCAAGTCGCTGCGGGGAACGTGGAGCGCCGTGGTGGAGGAGCTGCTGGCAGGCACCACCACCGTCCGGCTTCAAATCTAAAGCCCTACAGCTCTCAGAGAGCTCCCCGGGAATTTTCCCGGATAGCTCCTTGGAGAGCTGAGGGCTTCAGAGAAGAAGCCGGAGTTGGGTGGTGAGGAGGGTGCCCCACCTCCGCCGCTCCACGATCCCCGCAGCAGCTCGCCGGTCCTGGCAGCCCGTCCGGGAGCGCTTCCGGCACGCGTCCACGCGTGCCTGCACGCGTGCAGGCGCGCGTGGAAGCGTCGCTGGCAGCGCTTCAGAAGCGCTTCAGGAGAGCTCCCCAGAGCTCTTCTGGAAAGCTTTCCAGAGTATTCAGAGTTTCGCAGGGGAGCTGTCCAGCGTCTCCAGAGCTCCGTCACGCGAGGTTTCCAGCGTCTCCACGCGCGCTAAGCCGCTAGCGTGTGCTGCGTTCGTGTGAGTGCCTCTTTGCTATCCGGGTTTTGGACGCTACCAAGATAAACCGAGCAAATGCATGCAAAACTGGGCGCCGGCGGTAAACCGTCAACCTTGGTTACCGCTGGGAGACTCGTACAGCTTCCTTGCCATATATCATCTCCAAAGAATTAGCAGAGAACGAATAGTTTTTCAGCACGAGCGCTGATAGCAGACTGATTTCAGGTGTCTAGAGAAATTTCACTAGCGCCCCTGATGATTCCCTTCCAATTGCTGTGCTGAACAGCTCTATAGCTCATCTGCAGCACGAGTAAAACCAAGAGAACCAATACCATCTCGAAGGAACTAGCAGAGTACGAATAATTGTTCAGCCCGAGCGCTGATAGCAGAGTGAGTTCAGGCGTCTAGATACTTTCAAATAGCGCGCCTGATTATTCTCTTCCGATTGCTGTGCCTCGGAGCTCTGAAGCTCATATGCACCTCGAGTTCAATCAAGAAAAC
This sequence comes from Prorocentrum cordatum, assembly GCA_963575745.1. NCBI lineage: Eukaryota > Dinophyceae > Prorocentrales > Prorocentraceae > Prorocentrum > Prorocentrum cordatum. The sequence goes on along the minus strand of CAUYUJ010004030.1, from coordinate 58,584 downwards.
CAATTTCATCACCAGAAAAATAGCAAAGTATGACTAGTTGTTCGGCGTCTGCGCTCATAACAGACCCAAGCCAAGCGTCTAGATACTTTAGACTAGCGCGCCGGATGATTTTATTGCGATTGATGTGCCGAAGAGCTCTCAAGCTCATCTGCAGCTCGAGTTAGATAAAGAAAATAAGCACCATCTCGAAACAAATCGGTAGAATGCGAATAATTTCGCGGACCTAGCTCCAGTAGCAGACCGAGTTCAGACCTCTAGATGCTTCAGACGAACGCGTCTGATGATTCTGAATCGATTGCGTGTGCGTACCAGCTCTGTAGCTCTCCTACAGCTCGAGTTAAGTACAGAAACCCGACAGCACCTGTCAAGATGACTCGACGAATACGAATAGCTTCGCAGAACTAGCTCGAGTAGCAGACCGAGTTCAAGACCTCTGGATGCTTCAGACAAACGCGCCTAATGATTCTGAATCGATAACGTGTGCGTGCCAGCTCTGTAGCTGTCCTACAGCTCGAGTCAAGTACAGAAAACCGACAACACCTGTCAAGATGACTCAACACAGCCGATCCCGCCGCGACGCTTTTTGGCAGTCGTAAGTACCCGATCGAGCTGAGATTAAGACGGCGAGCGGAAATAATATCGAATATCAGGGAACAAATACTAGAGCTCTAACGAATTGTTGAATTTCGAGAAGATACTTTCCAACCGAGCAAAAGTCATACAAATAGTCTGTCGAGATTTTTCTTGCCAACTAGCTCTCCAGCGCGCCGGAATTACTCTTAAGCTTCCAACAACTAAGGGAAGCTCTTCGAGTTACTGGGATCTGGCGGTAAACCGTGAACCTTGGCCACCGCCGGGAACTCGTGGAGCTTCCTCGTGCAATGCGGGCGCGGCAATCTCGCATTGCGCGAGAGCTCTACGAGGTACTGGCTGCACCCCGCGCCGGAATTCCTCTAGCTCATCGATGCCGAAGAGCTGTGCGAGGTATTCTCCGCCCGGGACGGGAGGGCCATCTTGGTAGCGTCGAAAACCCGAAGAGCAACTGGCGCGGGAGGTCAACGTCCATGGTAGCGTCCACTTGGTAGTGTTCAAAACCTGGAGAACAGAGGCACTCCGGGAACTGGAAAGGTTTCCTGAAAATTCCTCGGGTGCTCTCCTGAAGCGCTTCTGAAGCGCTGCCAGGCGCGCTTCTACGCGTGCCTGCGCGCGTGCAGGCACGCGTGGACGCGTGCCGGAAGCGCTTCCGGACACGCTGCGAATTCAAACAAGTCACTGCGGCGATTCTGGGGCGGCGAAGATGGGCTGCTGGCAGGCGCCACCACCGTCCGGCTCCTAATCTAAAACCCTACAGCTCTCAGAGAGCTCTCCGGGATAAACCCGGAGAGCAAAGAGGACCTCACACTGGAAAGCTTACCTGCAGAGCTCTGGGGAGCTCTCTTGAAGCTCTTCTGAAGCGCTGCCAGGCATGCTTACACGCGTGCCTGCGCGCGTTGACGCGTGCCCGAAGCGCTCCGGGACCCGCTGCGAACTCAAACAAGTCGCTGCGGGGATTCTGGGGCGCGGGCGGTCAACCGTCCACCTGGTCGCCGCCGGGAACCTCGCTGCCAGGCGCGCCTCTACGCGTGCCTGCGCGTGTGCAGGCATTGGACGCGTGCCCGAAGCGCTCCCGGACCCGCTGCGATCTTTTGCAACTCGCTGCGGGGGTTCTGGAGCGGCGAAGATGGGCTGCTGGCAGGCACCACCACCGTCCGGCTTCTAATCTAAAACCATCCAACTCTCAGAGACTCTCCGGGAACTTGGTAGCGTCCAAAACCCAGAGAGCAAAGAGGCGCTCACACTAGAAAGGTTTTCTGAAGAGCTCTGGGGAGCTCTCCTGAAGCGCTTCTGAAGCGCCGCGAGGCACGCTCCCACGCGTGCCTGCGCGTGTACAGGCGCGCGTGGACGCGTGCCGGAAGCGCTCCCGGACACGCTGCGAACTCAAAAAAGCCTCTGCGACGATTCTGGACCGCCGTGGAGGAGCTGCTGGCAGGCACCACCTCCGTCCAGCTTCTAATCAAAAACCCTATAGCTCTCAGAGAGCTCTCCGAGAAACTAGCTGCACCCCGCGTCGGAATTCCTCTAGCTCCTCGATGCCGAAGAAATCTACGAGGTAATGCTCTAGAAAGCTTTCCTGAAGAGCTCTGGGGCGCTCTCCTCAAGCGCTTCTGAAGCGCTGCCGGCGACGCTTCCGCGCGTGCCTGCGCGCGTGCAGGCGCGCGTAGACGCGTGCCGGAAGCGCTCCCAGACACGCTGCGAAGTACCTCGTAGAGCTCTTCGTTATCGATGAGCTAGAGGAATTCCGGCGCGGGGTGGAGCTAATTGGTCGACCCGACCCGGGCGAACAATGTGACAACTTTGGGTCGGTTTTGCCAAGATTTGAAAGATATTCAACAATTCATTTTGAGAAAGCAGATTTTTACGCTAAGCATTCGCATATAAGCCTTGTTCTCAGAGCAGCTCAGCTCTTCCGAGGGAGTTTTACTATCGGTTCACTTCCGGGAGCCGGCCTCATATTGACATCACAAATTGAAAAAATAAAGATTTTAAGAACATCTTCTGCGAAGTTCTCTGCTTCGATTCTGAGCACTCTTACGCGTGCAAGGAGCTCTACGAGCTCCCCGGCGGTGACTAGGTTGAGGGTTCACCGCCGGCGCCAGTCGCTGCGAGAATCGTTCACCGCCAAGCGCTTCCGTCCGGCCCATCCAGCCACCGCGCTGGTTTCTTCTCTGAAACCCTTCTCAACCCACACGGAACTACTTTTTTTTGTTGTTTTTTTTCCCCCCGAACTAGTTTCCTGGTGCGCCGGAATTACTCTCTCGCTTCGCTGCTTCGCTCTTAGGGAAGCTCTACGCCTCACGGGTTACGAATACCTCGTAGAGCTCTTCGGCATCGATGAGCTAGAGGAATTCCGGCGTGGGGTGCAGCTAATTGGCCCACCCGGCGCGGGCGGACAATGTGGTGACTTTGGGTCGGTTTGGCTAAGATTTGAAAAATATTTGACAATTCATTTTGAGCAACCAGATTTTCCGCACCCGTGAAAGACTATGACGGCCTCTGCGTCTTAATATGAGCTCCGTAGGCGCACTTTTTCTATTAAAACACTTGGCAGAACCAACTTCATGTCGACATGAAAAATGGAGAATTGAAGATTTCACGACAATCTTCTGCGAAGTTCTCTGCTTCGATTCTGAGCACTCTTACGCGCCCAAGAAGCTCTGCGATATTCCCGGCGGTGACCAGGTTGACGGTTTACCGCCGGCGCCAGTAGGAATTCGCTTCTCGTGACTTGCTGCGGCCCCAAGCGGCCTGCTACGGGGGTGCCTGGTCCTTGGAGAGGTGCCGGCAACCCCCCTGCCGCCATGCGGACTGGGAGCCGGCGGTAAACCGTCGACCAGGTTACCGCCAGGAGCCTCGTAAAGCTCTTTTCTCGCGCGGCGCCGCTCGGAACACATGGAAGGAGCTTCCTGAAGCGTGAGCTGAAACACTCGAAAAACCACGTTTTTTTTTGGTTTTCATCCAAAGTCGGTTCTGCCAAGTGTTTTCATCGTAATACTACAGCTACGGACCTGAGAATTTCACTGGCAGACGCGGCGCAACCCACTACAGGTGCGAAAAATACCGGTTCTCAAAACGAATTTCAGAATATCTCAGAATCTTCGAAAAACCGACCCCAAGTTGACACATTGTCCGCCCGGGCCGGGTCGGCCAACTAGCTGCACCCCGCGCCGGAATTCCTCTAGCTCATCGATGCCGAACAGCTCTACGAGGTACTTTCTAGCTTCGCCGCCCCGCTCGCAGGGACAGCTCTGCAAGTAACTCTCAAGGTTCGCCGCTTCGCTCTTGGGGGAGCTAAGCAAGCTGCTGCGAGGGTGCCTGACTGGAGGCCGTGGAGAGGAGCTGGCGGGGCCCTGCGTGCCACCTTCTGATCTGGAGCTGTCTGCATCGTGACTCGGAGAGCTTCCCTAAGAGCGAGGCGGCGAAGCTAGAGAGTAGTTCCGGCGCGCCGGAGGATTTTTTGTTTGTTATATATTATAAAAAGGTTACACATATCTAAAATCATTTTCTCGAAATTTTGAAAATTTGTTAAACCTCCAGTATCCCCCCCCATATTCGATCTCATTCCCGCTCGCCATCTCAATCTCTGGTCGATCGGGTACATATTACTGCCAAAAAGCACTCTGGCGGGATCGGCTTCAGTGTCGTCTTGGTAGGTGCTGTCGGTTTTCGGATCATTACTCGAGCTGTAGATGAGCTACAGAGCTGACATGCACACCTAATGCATCTAGAATCGCCAGGCGTGTTAATCTCAATTATCTAGATACCTGAACTCGGCCTGCTACCAAAACTGGGTCCGCAAAACTTTTCGTACTCTGCTAATTTTTCAGAGATGATGCTGGCTTTCTGGACTTAACTCAAACTACACATGAGCTACATGACTGTTCGGCACAGCAATCGGAAGGGAATCGCTTGGCGCGCTAGTCTGAAGTATCTAGATGCCCGAACTCGCTCTGCTACCAGACCTGGTCCGACAAACTAACCGTACGCTGCTATTTTTTCAGAGATGACGAGGGTTTTCTGGACTTAACTCGAGCTGCAGATGAGGTGCAGAGCCTTTCGGCATAACACTCGGAAGTTAATCATCGGAAGGGATCGCCTGAAGCACCTAGGTGCCCGAACTCGCTTTGCTACCAGAGCTGGGTCTCAAAAACTCTTCGTACTCTGTTATGTTTTGAAGAGCTGATGGTGACGTGCTGACTTAAGTCGAGGTGCAGATGAGCTGCAGAACTGTCGGCACAGCAATCAAAAGAACATCATCCGACACGCTAGTCTCAAGTGTCTAGATGTCCCAACTCGCTCTGCTGCCAGAGCTGGGTCAGAAAAACTATTCGTGCTCTGCTATTTTTTATGGGGATGATGATGATGTCTTTCTTGATGTAACTCGAGCTGCATACGCTACATAGTTGTTTGGCACAGCAATCGGAGTAACATCATCAGCAGCGCTATCTCTGAGTATCTAGACGTCTCATATCGGTCTGCTACCAGAGCTGGAACTCAAGAACTATTCGTACTCTGCAATGTGTTTTCTGAGGTGATGCTATTTTCCTTTACTTCATTCGAGCTGTAGGCTGGCTAAGAAACTGAGAAACACTTCTCGGAACTTTTGCTCCTCCCCCTCTTCCCCTTCTCCTTCGCCTCCTCCTTCTCCTTTTTCTTCTGCCTCCTCTCCCCTCTTTCTTCTCCTCCTGTTCCTTCTCTTCCTTTTCCTCCTCTTCCTCCTTCATTTGCTCCTTCTGCTCTTTCTTCTCCTCCTCCTCTACCTTCTCCTCCTCAGTCTCCTCCCTTTCATCATCATCATCATCATCATCATCATCATCATCATCATCATCATCATCATCATCATCATCATCATCATCATCATCATCATCACCATCATCATCATCATCATCATCATCATCGTCCCTCTTCTCCCCCTCCACCCTTCTCCCTCCTGCTCGTCATCCTCCTCTTCCTCCGCCTCCTCCTCCTCCTTCTCTTCCTCAGCCTCGTCCATCTCATTCTCCCCCTCACTCCTTCTTCTCCTGAAGCCACACCCTCGCGCGAGGCGAATGCGAGATTGTCGCGCCCGCATCCCACTCATGTATATCGCAAGGAAGCTCTACGAGTTCCCGGCGGTAGCCAAGGTTGACGGTTACCGCCGGCTCCCAGTTCCAAGAAGCCATTCGGGAGCAATGCCCAGGGGGGACGTTGGCAAGGGCGCCAGTGCACATGCCTGCGGGGGTTTTAAGTGCTGGAAATAAATGTGGGTGGGAGCTCGCAACACTGGATTAGCGGGCTTGGAGGGGAGAGTTTCGAGGGAGCTGCGTCAGACCTTCATCACGGCTTCGGGTTCGTTTCCTGGGAACGAACAGCGAAACGTTGCCGCGGGCGCACTGCAGGCCGAAACAAATCGCCCCCGTTCTGCTGGTTTCTTAAATGAAGCCCTCTTTGGCTCCAGAGAACAATCTGGGAGCGAAATTGGGAGCCGGCGGTAAACTGTCGACCAGGTTTTCGCCGGGACCCTCGTAGAGTTTTGAACGTGAAGTAATGCTTACGAAGAGGAAGCTTCCTCGAATATCAGCTTCTAAATTCGCAAACTGTTTTTTCCCTTTGGTTTTATACGATGTCGGTTTCTCTACGTCTTTTGATAGTAACGCTGCAGCTACGGACTTGAGAATTTGACAAACGGACGCGGCATAGCCCATTACGCAAATATTGGTTCTCAAAACGAACGGTCAAATCTCTCAGTATGTTCGCCCAAACGACCCGAAACCCGAAATTCCCACATTATCCGCCCTGGCCGGGTCGGTCGATCGGAGCCGGCGGTAAGCCGTCAACCTGGTTACCGCCGGGACCCTCGCAGAACTCTTTGCACGCGTGGCGCTGATTGGAACTCAAGGAGAACATTTTCTTTAGCATCAACTTAAAAACTCGTTCGGTTTTAATACGAAGTCGGTTCCTCTACGTCTTTTGATACCAATATTGTAGCCACAGGCCTGAAAATTTGACAAGCGGAAACGACGTAACCGACTACACGTTATAAAAATACCGGTTCTCAAAACGAACGGTCAAATCTCTCACAATGTGCGTCGAACCGACCCAAAATTCCCACATTGTCCCCCCCGGGCCGGGTCGGTCAACCAACTCCGCCCCGCGCCGGAATTCCTCTAGCTCATCGATGCCGAAGAGCTCTACGAAGTCCTCGCTCCACCTCCCACGAGGTACTTGTGGGAGACGCTTGCCAACGCGCTGGAAGCATGCCTGGGGAGTTAGCAACCTTCTAAGGGGGAGCTTCGGAAGAGCTTCCAACGAGTTTCGAATGACCAGCGGAAAGGCTCTAGGCGCGCGTAATGGGAACGAGAAGGACAACGCTGGCCAGAACACGCTTCCAGCTCAAACGACTTGCTCCGGGGATGCCCGCCCGGGGGCCTTGGAGAGGAGCTGGCCTGCCTTGCGCTGCCGGCTTCTAATATTCCTGGGCCGCTCGTAAAAACCTGAAAGGGTTTCAGATTGGGAAGCCTGAGCCGCAGGAGCCCCGGAGGTCGTTCTGGCGTCGGTCCGTTTTCCAAACGTATCCCCATACGCGTGCCTGGACGCGCTTCAGGTCCTCCTCCGGGAGCTCTAGCCAGATCCTTCTGGAATTCTTCAACAAACCTTTCCAAGCCACCCTGGCGCCCTGCTATCTGGGTTTTGGATATCACAAGTGAAGCCCTTTCAGCTCCCAGAGAGCTACTCGGGAATCCAAAGAATGCGTAAAACGCTTGTGGGGCCGTATGTGGACCCTGCCACTGGGGTCTTCTGTGGAACTCCCTCTGGGGCAACGCAGCGTGTGAGGGGTCAGCCAAAATGGGCGGGGAACCGCATGTGGATGCTGCAATTGGGGCCTTCGGAAACGTTCACAATGGGCCGCGAAACGTGTGAACAATGTCGGCATAAACGGGGTTTGCCAGAATAGACGGAAAACCGCACGTGGACCTTGCCACTGGAGAGGGGAGATGGGGAGGAGGAGAAGAGGACGCGGGGCACTGTCTGGTGCCTGAAGCCTTTCCGCAGGTCCTCCGAAACTCTTTCGAAGTTCGCTTTTCGAAGCTTGCAAGCTCCCCAGGCATGCTTCCTAGGGCCTTGGCAAGGGTCTCCCACTAGGGCTTTCCAAGCTTGCGAACTCGCTTCCCAGCGCCCCAGAGCCCTCCAAATCGGCCTCAAGGGGCCCACGAAACCCCGTGACTGCCAGACCGCTGCGAGCCTCTTTCCCGAGGTGGACGCAATATTCTTAGATGCCTGCGTGAGGCTCCTAAACATGCACCCGAAGGGCCCCTCAAAGCCCAATGCCACATGCTCGAGCCTTTCGGGCGCTTCCAAAAACCATTTCACAGTGGGCTCCAGATACACGTCCGAGATGCTTGTCCGAAAAACAAAACAATGACTCTGAAGGGCCTGTGATCCACGACGCCTGCACGGCTTCCAGATAGGCCGCATTTCTTATATCATTCAAAACACCAAACCATACCAACGCTGTATCGCCCATACAGAAACCGAATGGCGTCGTAATTGAACCGAAGAACAACCCCTTCGCTTGGATCCGTTCACCTGCCCCCGTCCCACACCTTGCCGTCTTTGCTGATCCGTTATCATGGGTAGTGGGCTTGGGAATAAATAAGGCTTTGGCAATGTTACTTGATGGACAAATTCCGCTATGCAATGACATTGCGTTTCTTGTGAAAACGCTACCATGTAACGTGGATGGCCCTCGAAGGCTTTGGATTTCCTGCAGGAAGCGGAATTTGCTGCGGCACCGATAGGCAAACTTCGTATATAATCATATCCAGTATATCAACATTTTGTAGTCCTCCTGCTCCTCGCCACTCCCTTGCTGCTTTCGTTTCCCTTCGTCTGCGCGCCTGTTCGCAAATAAGCGTCCCTTTGGCTGATTCATGTCCGCCCGCGTGTCTCAACGTATGCTCAGCGGAATTTTGTTGTTCTGAGCAACTATGCGCCCCGAACTTGAATGTTTGTCGGAATGTGGTGGGACGGCCTTCAAGACAACATAAGACGGTCGGGGCGCACCCTGAGCAGTTCAGCCGCGCAGACGGCGTCAGACTCGAGAGGTCGGCGAGCAATAATGGACAAGCAACATCGGCTCCCATCGATACGCATCTTTGCGGACAGCAGTAGGCAATTCCTTTCGACACGCGTCTTTCCGAATAACAAAAAAACGAAACTTTTGAAACCCGTTCCCCGGACAACTCGCGGATGCTCTTCTGAGTGGTAGCTGTGACGGGAAATGCGCGCTCGACCTACTAGCGCAATACGCCGAATCTCTTTCGGTAATTTCTGCCAGAGCAGCGAAACCAATATTTGTACGGTTGCCTTTGCAATGCGCCTCTGTTGCAATAAGTCCGGTCATCGACACATGTTTTTTGCTCCATCCTATCTGGAGAGTCTGAAAGAAATGTCGGTTCCGACTAGACTGCCGGTAGTTGTCGTCATGTCCCGTTGGTTGTTGATGTCGGCTTTGGTATTGGTACTGATTGCGCAAACCACAATCGGATACAATCTCACGAAACTGACCCTCAATTTGTATATGTATTCTCACACGCACCTCTCCGAGGGAGTAGAGCTCAGAGGCGATTAGTGCGCACGCTGGGCGCCGCGTCCGCGATTTTTCTAGCCGTTTCGCTCGGGACGTCCTCGAAATTCTGAAAATCGGTGGCACCCCTCACGCAGATCGTGACGTCAGGGTCCAAAAACACATGGGAATATCAACATTCTAACAGAAACCTTCAAACCACATTGTAATTTCAAGGATTTTGACCCCGATTCTCAGAGAATGGCGATTTCGCCTGAGACATCCTCCCAAAATCGAGCCCCGACGTACCTTCTGGTATCCCAGACCCCGCCTCGGAGCCTCTTGGGAGACTCCTGGGACCGAAACCATCGCGCGCGCCTCGCGCGCGCTCAAGTTCTAGCTAGGGTCATGATCATCGTCATCATTCTCATCCTCATCCCCGTCATCTTCATCGTCATCGTCGTGGTCACCTTCACAACAATCATCATTGTCACCATTGCAATCAGCATCGTGATCACCATCGCCATCATCGCCATCGTACTTCTCCGCATCATCGTCCTCATCATCAAGATCTTGTTGGTCGTCGTCGGCGTCGTCGTCGGCATAGTCATTGTCATCGCCATCGTCATCATCATCATCATCACCATCATCATCACCACCACCACCACCACCACCACCACCACCACCACCACCACCACCACATCATCATCATCATCATCATCATCATCATCATCATCATCATCATCATCATCATCATCATCATCATCATCATCATCATCATCATCATCATCATCATCATCATCATCATCATCATCATCATCATCATCATCATCATCATCATCGTCATCGTCATCATCATCATCATCATCATCATCATCATCATCATCAACGTCATCGCCGTCATCGCCGTCATCATCCCTGGTCCACTGCAATTGCCTTACCCTCCTCCTCTGCCCGTACTCCCTCTTCCCATCATCTTATATTCATCCTTGTCCTCGTCGGCGCTTCCCTGGAAGGGATCCCTGTTCCTTCACCTCCTCCTCCTCCTCCTCTTCTTCCTCCTCCTTCTTCTCCTCCTCCTCCTCCCTGTCTTCCCCGCTCTTCGGTGTGTCCCTCCTTGTGCTCCTTCACCTACTTCACCCCCTTCCTCCTCCCGAGCCCTCTTCATCCTGCGCGCCCCTTCCCTCTTCGTCCTCAGCATGCCTCCCCGAGCCAGATAATCAGAGAACAAGATAATCTTACGAGAACAATGTCCCTCCTCCTCTTCCCTCTCTTCGTCCTCCTGATCTGCCTCCCCCTCCTCCTCCTCCTCCTCCTCCTCGTCCTCCTCCTCCTCCTGCTCCTCCTCCTCTCCTCCTCCTCCTCCTCCTCCTCCTCCTCCCTCCCACCTCCTCCTCCTCCTCCTCCTCCTCCTCCTCCTCCTCCTCCTCCTCCTTTCCTCTCTCAACGCGCCCAATACACGGGTGCCTAGTGGACCGCGTGCCGGGAGCCTTTTTGAGAAGCGTTGTGGCAGTCTCTGGAGCCTCTCCGGGCCTTCCTTTGGAGTCCTTTGGGGCCTTTGTTGGCCCGTCTGAGGGCCCATTTCGGCCGTTCTGGGTCCTTCTTGGCTCGTCGTGGGGAGCTCAGCCCGTCTTGGGGCCCTTTTCGGGCCCTTTCCGACCATGTAGGAATCCTCTGGTGGCCCCCTCGGGCCCCTGGGGGCTCTCTTGGGCCGTCTTGTAGCTCTTCTGCGCCGCTTGATGCTCTCTTCAACCCATCTTGGAACCCTCTTTGCGGCCTCTGGGGCCGTCGGGGGCTTGTTTTGGTACCTGTTGGGCTGGCGTGACCGCTGGTAGAATTGAAAAGCGAAGCTCCCAGAAACATATGTTTTTCCATAGAAAATGCTTGATTTTTGTCTTTGGAGGGCCTTCTCAGCGGCCTCTTGGACAATCGTGGGGGGGTAATTTTGGGCCTTTTGTGGCCCGTCTGGGAACCCATTTCGGCTGTCCTAAGCCCCTCTTGGCATTTCATGGGTGACTGAGCCGTTTTGGGGCCCTCATGGAGCCCTCTCCGATCATGCAGGGATCCTCCGGTGGCTCCCTTGGGCCCCCTGGGTACTCTCTCGGGCTGTTTTGGAGCTTTCTTGTGCTGCTCGACGCTCTCTTGAGGCTGTCTTGGAGCCCTTTTGGGGGCCTCGTGGACCGTGAGGCGCTGATTTGGGGAGCCGTTGGGGCCGATGTGGCCGCCGATGGGACATAAGAAGCGAATCTCACAGAAATGTGCGTTTTTCCAATGGAAGTGCTAGTTGGTTGCCCCCGGGAGCCTTCCCGGCAACCTCCTGGACCGTCTTCAGGGAAACCTGGTAGGACCTCCTGCAATGTGCGTTTTTCCATTGGAAATGCGAACTTTTGCGCCCGGGAACCTTCCCAACAACCTCCTGACTTCCTGGACCGTCTTCAGGGAAGTCTGGTAGGCCTCTTTGGGACCCTCTGGGAACCCAATTCGGCGGTTCCGCGGCCTCTGCGTCCGCCGTGGGGGCCGAAACCCGTCGTGGGGCCCTCTGGGGGCCCTCTCCGACCAGGTAGGGGTCCTCCGGTGGCCCCTTGGGGTTCCTGGGTGCTCTCTTGGGCCGTGTTTGGGGCTCTCTTGGGCTGCTCGAAACTCCCTTCAGGCCGCCGGGGGCTCATTTTGGGGAGCCTCCGGGGCCGTCGCGGCCGCTGGTAGGACTGGGAAGCAAACGTCCAAGGAATATACGTTTTTCCGATAAGATTTTTGGCCTTGGAGGGCCTTCTCGGCGGTCCCATCGACCGTCTTGGATGCCTGTGTGGCCGTCTAGGAATGGTCTTGGGCTGTCTTCGAGCGCTCATGGCCCGTCCAGGTGCCATCTCAGTGCGCTCTTCAGCCACCTTCCAGACAACCTGGGGCGCTTTGGGCGCCTCTTGGGCCAGCCTGGGGGCCTCTGGGGGGGTTCGGGGCCCCTTCTGAACCCTCTTGGGCCCTCAAGACCCCCCCGGCCCCCCCTTTACGAACCAGAGGCGACAGTTCTGGGCCCTCCCACGGCCTACTTCGATACATGTATATGTATATGTATATGTGTATGTATGTATATATGTATGTATGTATGTATGTATGTATGTATGTATGTATGTATGTATGTATGTATGTATGTATGTATGTATGTATGTACGTATGTACGTATGTACGTATGTACGTATGTACGTATGTATGTATGTATGTATGTATGTATGTATGTATGTATATGTATGTATGTATGTATGTTTGGTTGTCTGTTTGTATGTATGCATGTATGTATGTATATATGTATGTATGTATTTATGCATATATGCATGTATGCATGTATGTATGCATGTACGTACGTATGTATGTATACATGCATGTATGTATGTATGTATGCATGCATGTATGCATGCATATATGTAGGTATGTATATATATGTATGTCTGTATGTATGTATGTATGTATGTATGTATATGTATACATGTATGTATGTATGCATGTATGCATGTAAATATATAATTATATATATTTTATATGTAAACACATGCTTGTGTATATAGATGTACATGTATATATATATATATATATACATGTACATGTATATGTGTATATGTATATATGCATAGTAGCTGTTGCCATTGCGTATTTGTGCACATTGCTGGCGTCAACTTCGCGGATGGTGGCCCCCACGGCATTTCCAGAACGTTTACTCGAACGCGGAGTTCGTTCACAATCAACTGTGATGCGCTTCAATATGTTCTGGAAGCCGCGACGTGAAACATTATGCCGTCTAGCAACCTGGGAGTTGGCCTGACTTGGTGCATCGCCTTTTTGGGGAATTTTGGGGAATGGGCAACTGGAATCGGCTCATCAACATTCCGATCCGTCCGTGCTCGTGCCGATCTCAGCAGGCCATGCCTTTCTCGAGTCAGCGTTGGCGTGCAAACTCAAGATCGTTTCCAAGTGCTGCCGCAAGCGATGCGCCGCTGCGTCGCCCAGTCCACGTAGCGGGATGCTGACACGTTCGTGTTCAGCCCTTCGATGTGCGGGAGAAGGGATCACATAGCGTCTTAACATGTTGCGAACCCGAATGTGTACTTCACGCTGAAATCAAATCGTGCGTTGACTAAGAGGGCGGGCTGGGCAAAGCACTATATATATATACATACATACGTATATATATATATACACACACGTATCTATGTAGTAGATGTGTGGATCTACATGTTTGTATATCTGCAAATATCTACAGGTCTAAATGTATGGGTCCTGGCCTATTCCCCCCCCTCCCCACCCGGCTGAAATACACGCATCGTTTTTTGTGTTGGGAGTCCTCCGGCCCGTTTCCCTGGTCATGGGGCTCTCAGCAAGTGATGCGAATGGCCAGGAGCAATGTAGATATTTGTGCACATTCGACTGGAGCTTCAGTTGTGTTTTTCCCGAGTCTACTGATTCTGACGGCGTGGCGTGTGGTGGGTGGGTGGGTGGGGTGTGTGACGAGGACGGTGGGCAACACACAACACATTTTTTGGTTTTCTCTGTTTCCTCGTTGTTTATTCATGCTTCTTGTGTTTGTTGGTTTGTTGTTCCTGTTCCTGGGGTCCTCTGATCCGTTGCATTCGTCAAAGGGCCTTACAGCATCTGATATGATTTATCAAGGTCCATCTGTACATCGCATGTACACGTTCGCCTGGAACTCCAACAGTATTCCTTCCGAATCTATTGATTCTGATGGTCTCGTGGGTGGTGGGGTGTGGTGGCATATTCTTTGTTGTGCATGCCCTCATTTTCAATGCTGTTTTGATTTGGTTTTCAAATGTGCTTCTGTGTGTGTGTGTTGGTAATGTGATTGTCCTGTTTTTTGCTATTCGAATTTCCTTGTCTGGTTTATGTTTTCCAACATTTCTTCAACACGTGTTGTTTACACATGTGTGTGAATATGTCCACATATATGGTCGCTTTTACACTAGCACAAATGCCGTGCCAAATCCCCGAAGGGCCGCCGTACCGACGTCAACCGTCGGCGTACTTGCTCAAGTCTCTAAGGGCGCAGCCGCCCTTCACTCAACCAAGCCCGAGGATTCGGGCTTCAGCTTCTCTGCCACTGTGGTGCGATAGCTGCTGCGCGCTGGTGGTGGCGGGCCGCGCCGCACGCGCCGCCAGCGCCGCAGGAGCTGCCCCTGCCCGTGGAGAAGGCTCCCTCGCCGCTGCTGGTGCTTTTGGCGGACTGCATCGCGGCCGCCGTCGAGGTGCGCCGATCTGCCCATCGCCGTGTACCCCTTGCCCAGCCTGCCCGGAGGCAGGCGACGCTGGGACTGCGTGGAGCTTGCAGGTGGGCGTAGGCTTCCTGGGGCTGGCGTTCCTGGAGCTCGCGAAGCTGCTGATCGCGTTCTCCCGCAGATGCCTGGTTCAGCTGTGCCGCCTGCTCCGCACACTGGGTCCTGCCGCCCGCGCGTCTGACGAGGAGCCGATCTCGTCGCTGGAGCAGCGGGCGGCCAAGCCATCGGCTCTGCTGGACCAGGAGATCGACCTCGCTGAGGTCGCGGCCGAGCAAGCTCGCGCCAATCGCCTCCGGCGGCTGCAAGGCCGCTGCTGGCGGGCTCTTTCCATGCCGTGCGGTACCGCGTGCCTGGCCCCGCGCCTCACGCTGGCGGAGCGCGGGGCGCTTAGCTACATCCGACTACGGCGAGCCGAACGCGCCCAGGCCAAAGGTGGCCGAAGTCGTGCGGCTCGCCGGCCAAGGCGCTGCGCCGGCGGCGCTTGGCGGAGCCCACGTGCACCGTTTCAGATGGCTGCCAGCGGCAGCCGAGGCCTTCGCGGCCACCGCCCGCGCCGCCGCAGCAGGTTTCCAGGCCCCCCCTCTCGGCGTACTCGACCTCGAGCTCGCGGGGGGGAACGTGCTAGGCGTGGCTGCTGGGATCCACAGGCTGACCGACCCTGCCGGTGCGCCGGCAGGTGGGGGCGCGGGCAGTCCCTGTGGCCGCCGCCGCAGCCCCCGCCGGGGCAACTGCAGCACCGGCTGCGCAGGCGCGGGCACTGCCGCACGTGGCCGTTGGGCCGTGGTCCGCCGCTGGCGGCATCGGTGCGCCGCCGCCCGACTCGAGGGTGCTGTCGGCCAGATATGACATGCTCGGGCAGCGGCATATCGAGTTTCGCGACGGGGTGCTGCGCCTGGTGGAATACCCCTGGCCAGACTGGAGGTTGTCAAATTCCAGGACCTGCCTCTGGGTCTGCCGCTTCATCTGCGAGAATGGAGCCACGCCTCTTGAGAAACACACGCTGTTCAAGACGCTCTTCCGCCTCACTGATGCCGACCCCGGCGTGGTGGAGCATGAGGAGTGCTGCCGCATCCTGCAGGAGGGAGTCTGCTATGACCAGGTGAACGTAGCGTCGCTGTCGTCGTATGAGGTCGTTTGCCGCCCCCTGCAGGTTCAGGAGGAGAGGTAGGCTACAGATTCTCCTGGGCAGTGCTCTTGGGCGTTCTGGAACGTCTGGTGGTCTGGTGGTCTGGTGGTCTGGTGATCTGGTGGTCTGGTGGTCTGGTGGTCTGGTGGTCTGGTGGTCTGGTGGTCTGGCGGTCTGGTGGTCTGGCGGTCTGGTGGTCTGGTGGTCTGGTGGTCTGGTGGTCTGGTGGTCTGGTGGACTGGTGGTCTGGTGGTCTGGTGGTCTGGTGGTCTGGTGGTCTGGTGGTCTGGTGGTCTGGTGGTCTGGTGGTCTGGTCTGGTGGTCTGGTGGTCTGGTGGTCTGGTGATGGTCTGGCGGTCTGGTGGTCTGGCGGTCTGGTGGTCAGTTGGTCTGGTGGTCTGGTGGTCTGGTGGTCTGGTGGTCTGGTGGTCTGGTGGTCTGGTGGTCTGGTGGTCTAGTGGTCTGGTGGTCTGGTGGTCGTCTGGTGGTCTGGCGGTCGTCTGGTGGTCTGGCGGTCTGGTGGTCTGGTGGTCTAGACGCGCTCCACTGTTGCACAAGCCACCTCTGTTAGGCAGACTCCCTTGTCAAGCAGATAAAAAAAATCTCAGTGGTGCTAGACGCGCTCCTCTCTTAGACGCACTCCTCTGTTACACAGCCCTCCTCTGTTAGACAGGCTCCCTCGCCAAGCCGATTAAAACATCTCAGCGGTGCTAGACGCGCTTCTCTGTTACACAAGCCCCTCTGTCAGACCGGCTCCCTCGCCAAGCTGATTAAAAAAATCTCAGTGAAGCTTGACGCGCTCCTTTGCTAGACCTGCCCCTCTGTTAGACAGGCTCCCTCGCCCAGCTGATTAAAAATTATCTGTGATGCTAGGCGCGCTCCTCTGTTACACAAGCTCCCTCTGTTAGACAGACTCCCTCGCCAAGCTGATTAAAAACATCTCAGTGGTGCTAGGCGGGCTCCTCTGTTACACAGGCCCCTTCTGTTAGACAAGCTCCCTCGCCAAACTGATTTAAAACATCTCAGTCGTTCTAGACGCGCTCATTTTGCTAGGCGCGCCCCTCTGTTAGACAGCTCCTCTGTTACACAAGCACCTCTGTTAGGCAGACTCCCATCGCCGAGCTGATTAAAAACAAACTCAGCGGTGCTAGACGCGCTCCTCTCTTAGACGCGCTCCCCTGTTACACAGCCCTCCCTCTGTTAGACAAGCTCCCTCGCCAAGCCGATTAAAAAGATCTCAGCGGTGCTCGACGCGCTCCTCTGTTACACGCGCCCCTCTGTTAGACCGGTTCCCTCGCCAAGCTGATTAACAAAAAAACGCAGTGAAGCTAGACGCGCTCCTTTGCTAGACCTGCCCCTCGTTTAGACAGACTCCCTCGCCAAGCTGGTTAAACATATCAGCGATGCTAGACGCGCTTCTCTGTTGCACAAGCTCCCTCTGTTAGACAGGCTCCCATCGCCGAGCTGATAAACAAATTATCTCAGTGGTGCTAGGCGCGCTCCTCTGTTAGACGCGCTCCTCTGTTGCACGAGCCCCCTCTGTTAGACAGGCTCCCTCGCCAAGCTGATCAAAAAACATCTCAGTGGTGCTAGGCGCGCTCCTCTGTTACACTGGTCCCCTCTGTTAGACAGGCTCCCTCGCCAAGCCGATTTAAAACGTCTCAGTGGTGCTGGGCGCGCTCCACTGATACACGAGCCCCCTCTGTTAGACCGGCTCCCTCGCCAAGCTGATTAAAAAAATCTCAGTGGTGCTAGACGCGCTCCACTGTTGCACAAGCCACCTCTGTCAGACAGGCTCCCTCGCCAAGCCGATTTAAAACGTCTCAGTGGTGCTAGGCGCGCTCCACTGATACACGAGCTCCCTCTGTGAGACAGGCCCCCTCGCCAAGCTGATTAAACAAACAAAAAAAAACATCCATGGTGCTAGACGAGCTCCCCTGTTGCACAAGCCCCCTCTGTCAGACAGGCTCCCTCGCCAAGCTGATTAAGAACAACTCGGTGGTGCTAGACGCGCGCCTCTGTTGCACCTGCGCCCTCTGTTGGACAGGCCCCCTCGCCAAGCTGCAGGCTCCCTCGCCAAGCTGATTAAAACAGCCTCAATGGTGCTAGACGAGCTTCTTGTTACACAAGTCCCCTCTGTTAGACAGGCTCCTGTCTGACAGAAGGGGCTTGCGCAACAGAGGAGCGCGTCTAGCACCACTGAGATGTTTAAAATCAGCTTGGCGAGGGGGTCTGTCTAGCATAGGGGGCCGGTTTGACAGAGGAATCAGCTTGGCAAGGGAGCCTGTGTCTAACAGAGGGGGCTTGAGTAACAGAGGAGCGCGTCTAGCGCCACTGAGATGTTCTAAATCAGCTTGCCGAGGGAGTCTGTCTAACAGAGGGCGCAGGTCTAACAGCGGAGCGCGTCTAGCACCACTGAGAGTCTTTTAATCAGCTTGGCGAGGGAGCCTGTCTAGCAGAGGGGGCCGGTTTGACAGAGGGGGCTTGTCTAACAGAGGGGGCTTGTGTAACAGTGTAGCGCGTCTAGCACCGCTGAGATGTTTTAATCAGCTTGGCGAGGGGGCCTGTCTAACAGAGGGTGCAGTTCTAACAGAGGCGCGCGTCTAGCACCAGTGATGTTTTTTAATCAGCTCGGCGAGGGGGCCTGTCTAACAGATGGGGGCTTGTGGAACAGAGGAGCGCGTCTAGCACCATTTTTTATCTTAGATAAAAAAATCAGCTCGGCGATGGGGCCTGTCTAACAGAGGGGGTTTGTGGAATAGAGGAGCGCGTCTAGCACCACTCAGATTTTTTAAAGCACTGAGGTTTTTTGAATCAGCTCGGCGAGGGGGCCTGTCTAACAGAGGGGG
The DNA here is from genome assembly GCA_963575745.1 of Prorocentrum cordatum. NCBI lineage: Eukaryota > Dinophyceae > Prorocentrales > Prorocentraceae > Prorocentrum > Prorocentrum cordatum. The sequence continues at coordinate 40,191 of CAUYUJ010004030.1, read as the reverse complement.
CTTGTGGAACAGAGGAGCGCGTCTCGCACCGTTGAGATTTTTTAGCCAGCTTGGCGAGGGAGCCTGCCTAACAGAGGGCGCAGGTCTAACAGAGGGCGCAGGTCTAACAGAGGAGCGCGTCTAGCACCACCGATTTTTTGTGAGTGTATATATATATATATTATAAGTTCGGCGAGGGAGCCTGTCTAACAGAGGGGGCCTGTGGAACAGAGGAGCGCGCCTACCACCGCTGAGACTTGTTTCAATCAGCTTGGCGAGGGAGCCTGTCTAACAGAGGGGCTTGTGCAACAGAGGGGCGCGTCTAGCACCACTGAGATCTTTGTGATCAGCCTGCCGAGGGAACCTGTCTAACAGAGGGCGCAGGTCTAGCAAAGGCGCGCGTGCAATATACCACCGCGATCTTTCTGAATCAGCTTTGGCGAAGGGGCCTGTCTAACAGAGGGGGCTTGTGTGATAGAGGGGCGCGTATAGCACCACTGAGATGTGTTTAATCAGCTTGGCGAGGGAGCCTGTCTAACAGAGGGGCGCAAGTCTAAGAGAGGCGCGCGTCTAGCACCAATGAGATGTTTTAATATGATTGGCGAGGGAGCCTGTCTAACAGAGGGGGCTTGTGTAATAGAGCGCGTCTAGCACCACTGAGCTTCAGCTTGGAGAGGGAGCCTGTCTGGGAGAGGTGGCCTGTGTAACATATGAGCAGGTCACCAGATCAGAGGGGGCCTGTGTGACAGATGAGTGCGTCTAGCACCGCCAAGCCGAAGAGGGGGAAATACCGTGCCAATCGCAAGATTGGTACGTTATTTCCCCCTCCTCTCTGGGCTGGCCTGCGTTTGCTCGTGCTTGCGTCTTTTGCCCGACGACGCCACCAGAGCACCAGAGCACAAGAGCACCAGACCACCAGACCACCAGAACGCCAGACCGCCAGACCACCAGACCACCAGACCACCAGACCACCAGACCACCAGACCACCAGACCACCAGACCACCAGACCACCAGACCACCAGACCACCAGACCACCAGACCGCGAGGCCGCCAGACCACCAGACCACCAGACCACCAGACCACCAGACCACCAGACCACCAGACCACCAGACCACCAGACCACCAGACCACCAGACCACCAGACCACCAGACCGCCAGACCGCCAGACCACCAGACCACCAGACCACCAGACCACCAGACCACCAAACCACCAAACCACCAGACCACCAGACCACCAGACCACCAGACCACCAGACCCGGGGAGTCGTCAATCAGAGCGCCACCAAACCAAAGGGGGGGAAGGAATAGCGTTCCAATCACTAATTTGGTACGCTATTTCCGTCTCCTCTTGTTTGGTAACGCGCAATCCCAACCACCATGGTCGTCGTAGTCCTGCTCCTCGTCATCATCCCCCCCCTCCCCTCTCATCGCCATCGCCCTTGTTCCTCAAACGCAAGCTTGGTTTCGGACTGGGTCAGGGACCGCCGCTGCTGCAGCTGAACGCAGCTCGGGGAACTGGTCAGGAGAGTGTTCACGGTGGGAAGGAGGGCCCAGGGAATTTAGAGTAGTCCAGAGTGGCGTTGGGTTGGTCCTGAGGAGGGGGGAGGGGGGGAGGGAGGTTTCGCGTGCCAGTGCCAAGAGAGAGGAGTGGGAGTAGGAGAGGCGGAGGATGGGAGAAATGATAGAGAAGGCAGGAGAGTAAGAGAGAGAGAGAGAGAGAGAGAGAGAGAGAGATAGAGAGAAAGAGAGAGAGAGAGAGAGAGAGAGAGAGAGAGAGAGAGAGAGAGAGAGAGAGAGAGAGAGAGAGAGAGAGAGAGAGAGAGAGAGAGAGAAAGAGAGAGAGAGAGAGAGAGAAAGAGAGAGAGAGAGAGAGAGAGAAGAGAGAAGAGAGAAAAGAGAGAGAGAGAGAGAGAAACAAACAAAAAAAGGGAGGAGGAGAGGGAGGTGGGTGGACACCACGTGTTTTCTGCAGCTGGTAGGGGCTAGCGCTAAAGCGCTTACTGTCACGATGCCATATCTCGATCTCGACGGCAGCCATAGGATGGGCGTGCTGCAACAAACTAGAATGCGCACACTGCCGATACAACCCGCAATCAGCAAACGTGTGCCAATCCGAAGGTGGTTCGCCCACCTCCGGGCTCAGCTACGGTTGGCCCGAACCTTTAGCGAGGAAGGTGGAATACATGAGATCATCCCAACATCTTCGTCACAACGTGGCAGAACTATCTGGCGACGTACTCGACGCCGTACTCGGTAGATCCCTCGCGGCGTCAACGCCGCGGCCTCCCGCTTGCCAAACAAGCGCCTCCTCTTCGTCGGCGACTGGGAGCCCTCTCCCATGAGGTGCTCGTTCTTCTCCGCCTGCAGCGGCGCCGTGTATTAAATGCCCTTCTCCGGCGGCGGCGGCTCCTCGCCCTCTCCGAAGAAGCCCGCGGCATCAGCGGCCATGGCATCCCACTGGGCCTCCAGGCGCCCCTGCTCCTTCTCCGCGAGGCGCTGCTCCTCCATCTCCGCGAGGCGCTGCTCCTCCTCCATCTCCGCGAGGCGCTGCTCCTCCTCGGTCGCGCCCTCGACCGTCTTGGCCTCCGCCGGCACTTCGCCGCCCTCGGCGGCGCCGCCGAGCACCTTGCCCAGGCCCGCCTCCACTGCCCTCGATACCTCCTCCAGCTGCGAGACCCCGCGTACCAGGCACACAAGGCACACCAGGCACACAAGGCACGTCAACCAGGCGCACCAGGCACACCAGGCGCACCAGGCACACCAGGCGCACCAGGCACACCAGGCGCACCAGGCACACTAGGCGCACCCAGCACGCCAACCAGGCGCGCCAGGTACACCGGAAACAAAACACAATGTAAAACCAACTGTTTCAAGGTAGCGTTGCCTCCGCGAGCCTGCGCGCACCGCCTTCCGCGAAACAGGACACACCCTGCCGCGCGAAAGCGGTTCTCTGTGGCGGTGCCGCTGTCCGCCACTGCCATGGCGGCAGCGCGCGCGTCGCGCGCCAGCTTCTCCGGTGCTCCACGCTCACGTCGCTCGTCCCTCACGGCGACCTTGCTGTGGACCCAATTGGTCACGCAGGTCGTTGCGTCGTAGAAGGCCGGCCCGCGCTTGCCTTCGCTGATCGCCGCGCGACGTTTGTGGATCTTCTTGTACTTCCGTGCGATTGCAGGGTGAAGAAGGTAAGAAGGATGAGGAAGATGAGGAAGACGAAGATGTTGACAAGGAAGGGGGATGGTGAGAGAGGGAGAGCGAAAACAATGAGGAAGAGGGAAACGATGAAAATGAACAGGAAGAGAAAGAGGCGGAGGAGAGGGGAAGAGGAGGAGCGACGAGTGAGGAGTGAGCGAGGGGGAAATGAGAAAGAGGAGGTGGAGAAGGAGGAAGAGGAGACGTGAAGGGTGAGGAGGAAGAGGATGCGGAGGAGGAAGGAGTTAGAAGGAGCGAGGCGGCGAATGAGCGATAAGAAGAGGATTGGGCTGATCTTGAGGTGGGGGATGGGGGGGGGGGGGGCGAGGGGGGGCAGGGGATGGGCAAGGAAGAGTGGAAGAGTGAGTAAGAATGAGGAGGGGCAGGGGTGCGAGAAGGATGAGGAGGAGGAGCGAGACGTAAGGAGCGGGCGGAGGAACAGGAAGACAAACGGCGAATCGGAGGAGGAAGGCGCAGGGCGCGAAATCGTCTAGAGCCAAGGAGGCTTGAGTCAGAGTCCCCCTCAGAATTGTTACGCCAGGGCCACAGGCAAACCGATGAGCAGCAGCAACAAGAGGAAAACTATGATGGGGCGAGCGAGGAGGATGAAGGAGAGTTGCAGGAACAAGCTTAAGCAAACGTTGTAGCAAAGAAAAAGAAGTGCTTTGATCAACAGACGAAGGGGCAATGAGAAGGGATGAAGAAGAAGGAGGCAAGATGACGCCGGCAAGGTGAGTCACCAAAGAAGTCCCGTCCCCCTCCTCCTCCACGCCCTCCTTTGCCCCTGTCTCTCTCAGCCCCCTCCTCCTCCTCCCTGGCATCTCTCTCTCTCTCTCTCTCTCTCTCTCTCTCTCTCTCTCTTCCCCCCCACTCCCTCCTGATTCTGATCATCCTCATTGTGCTCGTCCTTCTGCTCATCCTACTGTATCTCCTCCTCCTCCTCTCCTTCTCATCCTCCACCTCCGCCACCTCCTCCACGTCCTCATCCCTGTCTCCAACTCCTCATCCAAATCTCTCTCTCTCTCTCTCTCTCTCTCTCTCTCTCTCTCTCTCTCTACCCGCCTCCTCTTCCTGCTACCCTCATTGTCTGGTCCTCCTCATCCGTGCCTCCTCCTGCTCCCTCTCCGACTTACCTCATCATTGTCATCTCCTCCGTCTCGTCCTGATCATGCTTCTCATCACCTGCTCCTGCGCGTGCTCCCGCTGCTGCAAGTGCTGCTGCTGCCGCCGCTGTCTCTGATGCTGGCGCAGCTACCACTGACAGGGGCTAAGGGGAAGGGAGGGGGAGGAGGAGGAGGAGGAGGGGGGGGGAGAGAGGAGGGTGGAGGAGAGAGGAGGGAGGTGTCAGTTTCCATCGAAAAAGGCCCAAGAGCACTGCCCGCGGGAATCTGTTGGCGAGAGGTGCTGCCATCAGCTTTGCGACGACGGCGAGGGCGATAACTACGACCACCACCTGTTCCTCGGGAGCCAACTCTCGAGGGGGAACTTGTGCGTCTGCCCGCTGCTGCAGTCCTACGTGGCCGCAGAGCTCTCGAAGAAGGCGGCGCTGGCGAGGGGGCGCCGCAAGGCGCGAGAAAAACGAGCCCCCCTGAAGCCCAAAGCCAAGCAGAGAGGCAAGAAGGGCCAACGGGGGCAAGGGGGAGATGGTTGAACGCCCAGCGGCGGGGGGAACTTGGGCGCCCTCCGCCGCGACTTGCGCCTGCTCTCCGAGCCGCTGCCTCGCCGCGGGCGTGGGCGAAGGCCGCCGGCGCGACCAAGTCCCGCTGCCCGCGCTCGAGCAATCGCCCGACCGGTTGTGCGAGGATCCCGTGAGCCGCTGTGTGGTCCGCCGCCGTCTTCGTGTCGCCCATGCTTACAAGTGGGCCTCCGAGGGCGTCTCCGTGCTGAATGACTTGTATGGCAGTTTTGGTTCCAGCTCCAACGTCAGCCTTAACGCGGGTCAGCGCTTGGCCCTGGGTCATATTCGCCACAGCTACAGGCGCGTTGGACCGCCTCCTCCAGATCTTCTTTCAGGACAGGGGGCCCTCAGCGCGCTCCTGTCAGGCGCGCCCCGCTACGCTAGCGGTGGCGGGCCCGTCGCCCCCTTTGACGGCGACCTGGCCCCCTGGCCGTCCACTTCCAGCAGGCCAATGTTCTTGACCGACCTGCTGGGTGACTTGGGCGCCTCGTGGCTTTGGGAGGGATTGGAAGGAACATCTGCTACGCCCGCCCCAGGCCGCTCGGAGCCTCCGCGCGGAGGCGTGCCCCCGGGGCGTACGCGGCGACCCGGTGCGGAAGCGCAACGTGAAAGCTTACGCTACCTTCTTAAGAGGACGCCTGGCTGCGCGGAGTGCTGACTTGGAAGCGTGGACGTGGCGGGCACCTTGGACTGCTTTTCGTGAGGCGCAGGGATGGCCGGCTCAAAATCATATTCGACACGCGTGTCATCAACTGTGATTTCCTGCCGGCCCCGTCCACGCGTTTGCCTTCTCCGTCCGCCTTTGGGGCGCTGGAGGCGGGTCAGAAGGTTTTCGTCGCCTTCAGTGACCTGGGGGCCGCCTTCTACCACGTGCTGGTGCCGCCGGACATGATCGAGCGGTTCTCGTTGCCGAGCCTCGATGCGGGCCTGCTGCTCAGCTGCGGCGTTACTGGGCTCCCGGTGGCGCTGGTGAGCACGTCGCGCCCTGCCTGCGCGTGGTGCCGATGGGCTTCTCGTGGGCCCTACACCCGTGCCAGGGCGTGCCTCGTCCAGGTCTCAGCCTGGGAGGTTTTCCGCCCTGCAGCCTCATCGAGGACGGCCAGGCCGCGCGCCGCTTTCAGCGAGGGGCGCCACCCGTCGCCGCAAGATGCGCGGACAACTTTTTCGTGCTCGGCACGGAGGCCAAGGAGACCGACCGGCGCAGTGAGGCGGCTGGGGCTCAACTCGAGAATCTGGAGCTCGTCGTGCACGACCGGGGGCCCGCCAGCCACGACGCTGAGTTCCTTGGTTTGAGCTTGGCACAAGGCCGCTTCTTGGCCACTCGCCCGAAGTGCCCCTGGCGGCTGACGCTTGCGATGAGGTGCTGCTCCGCATCGGCAAGTGCAGCGGGGCTCTTTTGAAGGTCGTGCTCGGTGGGCTGCGCTTCTCTGGCGTGAGGCGCTTGGCCCGACGCAGTCTGCCTGCGCCTTTTGCCGCCGGGGCTGGCCCGCAGCCCATCGTGCTGTGGCAGTCCGTGAGGCGCGAGCTGTGGCAGGTGCGCTGCCTCCTCCTCCTCCTCCTCCTCCTCCTCCTCCTCCTCCTCCCCCCCCCTCTCCTCCTCCTCCTCCTCCTCCTCCTCCTCCTCCTCCTCCTCCTCTTCCTCCTCCTCCTCCTCCTCCTCCTCCTCCTCCTCCTTGCCTCTTGCCACTGCTGCCCGCGGACGCCTTGGCGGGCTGGCGTTCGCAAGCCACCCCGCCCGACGCCTCCGAGCCCGGGCTCGGCTATAGTCAGGCGTCGGCCCCCGACCCCGCGAGGCGCGGAGCTTTGGGGCGGCAGTCGGGGCGCTGGCGCCGCCGAGTGGGGGGAGGGGGGCGGGGGCGCGCGAGCGAGCGCTTGGCAGTCATCGCATCTCCTCTTCTGAAGGGGAACTGGGACACACAAATAAATAAACGCAAATAAAATGATTCCCCATATTTTCCAAGATTTTCTGGGTTTTTGTCATCCCCCCCACTTCCCATATTTTCCCATATTTTCTAGGGGGTCGACGATTAATTGTGTCCGTGTGTTTCTTTTCCTCCTGATCTGCATCCCCCCCGAGTTAGTCATCCACTGCTGGCGCAGAACCTGCCCGGGCCGCCATCCCCCCGAAAGCCCCCTTGGAGTTCTTGGGCGTCCCGGAGACCAACTTCGACGAGATCCCGGGGGATGTGCTGGAGGCGTCGTCTTGGGCTGGGGTTGCTGCTGTGCAGATCTCGGAGGACAGGGGCATTCTGGCCCTGGAAGGGGGAAGCGTTAGTCTTGGCTGCCCGTCACCTTCTTCGGAGCTCAGAGGCCGATGGGAAGCGCCTGGTTACCTCGGTCGCCAAATTTGCCGTTGGGCCTCGCGGCCACCAAAGGCCGTGCCGCTCCATTCATGTCAGAGGCCCACTTCGGAAATTGGCCGCTCTCAACTTGGCTTCGGGGTCCCGCTTCCATGCTCGCTGGATTGCCTCGGAGCTCAACCCATCCAATCCGCGTTCACGTGGGCTCAGAGGCTGGTTCTCTGGCAGCCGTCGGGCGCGATCCCAGCCGCCTCCCAACGAAGCTGCAATGGCCGATGCCGCGCCGCGTGCCCTGGGCGCCTGGCGGGAGCCGGCAGGCCGCCTCTCGGGCCCTACCATTCGGTGGCGGTACCTCGTGGTGGTGGGCTTCCTGGACGAGCAGTTCCTGGAAGGCGTTTCCGCGGCCGAAGGCAGCCAGCCCTTGGCGGCGGGGTCGCACTTCCTGCCGGAGGTGCGACGGGCGGGCAAAGCAGCTCGGTTTCAGAGCTGGCGGGCGGCCATCGCCCGGAAGCGGAGGGGGCCCAACTTCGCGCAATGCCCACTTCCCAAATTGGCGGCCTTCGCAGTAGCGGGGATTGCGTTGGCCCTCGGGAAGTCGAGGACGGCGATCTGGATCACGCGCACGTTCGGGTGCTACCTCAGGCCTTGCGAGTGCTTTAAGCTCCAGGCCCGGCATCTTGTGGAGCCGACGGCCGCGGCGCGCCGCGCGGTGGAGCAGGTCCGTCGCCGCGGCAGGTCGAAGGCCGCCTTGTCGATGACAAGGTACGCCAAAGAGTCGAGGTTGCTGAGCGAGATCGGCCTCGTGCCAGAAGCGACCTTCGCGTTCGGGGAGCTGGTGGGCGCCCGCTTCCGGCGGCTCTTGGAGGGCGGCTTCCTGCAGTCCAGGCCCATCGACGCCGTGCAGGACACTCTGCCGCTGGCGGTCCGGGGCCTCGCGGAGGCAGCGACCGCTGGGCTGCCGAATTCAAGCTTCCCGGGCTCCAGCCGGGCCGCCCGCAAGCGGCCGGCAACCGCCCTCGGCGGAGTGCCCCGCCGCCGCTGACCCGCTCGACAGGCAGCATCGCGCGCCGGCTGCAGCGGGAGTTCCGAGCCGCCTTCGCAGGGTCGGCGAGCAGTCTTCCTGAAGCTCTTCGCAGGATCGTGTGGCTTGGGCAAGGGGCCCCGGGAGCTGGCTGCGCTGTCGTGTCTTTGGACATCCAGATGGGCGTGCGCGGCAACCTGTTGCTGTGAGCGGTGGAGAGGCTGCTCAGGGGCTAGATCCTCTCAGGCGCAGTGCTGGGGGTCTGGCTGGGCACGCCGTGCACGACCTGGTCGCGAGCGCCGAGACAGCCGCTCCGATCGGCCAGGTGGCCCATGGGCCTTCCTTCCTTGACAGATGCGCAGCAGGCACGACCAGACATTGGCAATGCTACCTTTCATGTCTCTTGCAGACTAATCAGTTGTTGTGGAAAAACAAGTGTGCCGATTTTTTTTGGAGAGCGCCGACAATCCTTCGATGTGGCAGGCTCCTCGTTTAATGATCTTGCGTCGCGCTCTTGACTGTGCCGAAATTCGTTTTCACCAGTGTCAATTCGGGGCCCCTTGGAACAAATGCACTCGCATTGTTTCCCGGCGGGGCGGAACGCTTCATCGTTTACGCCGCTGGTGCCACGCCAGCGGCAGAATTTGTTCTCGCACCGGCTGCGCTCATCAAAAGCTCCCTGCCCACGCCCCAGGAGGCAAACACTGGACTGCAATTGCCGCCGCCTATCCTAGTCAACAGTGCCGCGCCATAGCCTCGACCATGATTGATGCTGCTGAGTCGTTGCGTGTATCTGTGCTTTGGAATAGGTTTAATCCGTGATCGTGTTTTCCCTAGCTTATATCTTCGGCCTTCGGCCATGCTTTGCCAGCAGCGTCTCGCCTTGCTCCAGACACGATAAAAAACAATCGCAGCGTGCTTGCTCAAGTCTCCCTTGCTTCCTTCCCTTTTCTTTCTCGTGTCTTCTCGGCTCCCCCGCTTCTGCTCCTTCATTCCTCGGCCTGGTCTGTGTGATCCCTTAATGGTCTAACCTCGACTCAGTTGCGTCATGTAGTCTCCGAGTGGCGCCTGGGCGCCTCATATGCAATGACAGCATCTCGCCTTGCTCCAGACACGATAAAACAAAAAAAAAACAATCGCTGGCGTTCCCCGAGGGGCAGGGCTAAGTCTCTCTCTCTCTCTCTCTCTATATATATAGATACATACACGTATGTTTTGTTTTCCTCTGTTTCGTTTATCGTTAATGTTTTTTGTTGTCGGTTTTGTATAGTGTATTTTTTGTGTGTGTGTGTGTGTGTGTGTGTTAATTTCCCACGTTCGTTGATTTAGTGTTTTTTTTTGGCGTGCTTTTGTGTTGATGTGTGATGTTCCTGCCATGCAGTTATATAGTGTCTTTGCATGTGGTATGAATGCGTATGCACACATGCTGGTCTATAGCAGTAGATATGTCTGTATGTATGCTCGTATGCATATATATATATATGTATATATACATCTATAATTCTCCCCACAGTGGGAATTCCCAACAAGGTTGTCTTTATTAAGTAACCCTTCGTAATGATCTCTTCAGTATGAGCCTCTCAATACGGATATCCCCCTGTAACACGCTGTCCTACTGATGATTCTTCAACCATGGGTCCTTTGAGAAGATTCCTTGTTTATGGAACTCTTGTTAGACAATTGAACGCATTTGGTAAACGAACCTGACGTACTGCTTCTTCGACACTGGATCTATTTCAAAAACGTGTTCCTTAGGACTGGCGCTTTCATTCTGACATTCTTCCATGAGGGTGCATTTGGGAAACAGACGTGGGTAAAGACGAATGCAGTGAAAAGTCCTCCGTACGGGTGCCTGTGCTACTGAGTCCTGGACAACATGCCGCTGACGTGAGTGATCCTGTAAGGATCCATGCGGTAAAGGCTCACCAATAAACATCCACCAATCAAAATGCCTGATGAAACACATTCTGCATGAAAAAAACCCAACATGATCCCAACACTCCACTTTCTCACGTACAACCCGTTATGCGAGAACGGATCCTTAATAACAGAAAACTCATTCGGACGGCGACCGTGTTAGCGGGACTCCTGTAGAAATGCGTACTTGGAAACTTCAAAAATATTTCGGCAACTTCCCCTCAATAGTGATCCCGTTGTAAAAGTGCTTGTTGTGCAAATTTCTTAGTATGGATGCCGGAAATAAATGCTCCTTGGCACGGGTGCACTTTGAACGGGCTACTATGCAAGGCCCCCTTCAGTGAGGAATGTGGGGCACGCGTGCAACTTGCCAAGGATCCTTCGTAACAGCTTCTTTCGTACAAGTCCTCCATCCAACTTCCGAAGGCTTGAACCATACTCAATAAACAAGGGTGCGATTACTACGGGTAGCGTGATTTCTTCTTGGTTCTTTCCGATGGAAGGTTCCTCAATGAAAATGCTTTTGGCAAACGGGATCCTCAATACGAATGCCCTCGGCAATCTTTCCCCAATGGGGACGCCTTCATCAGGGTCTCCTTCAACAAAGGGTCCTTCAATAACGATACCTTAATATTGTTTCTCCTCTGACACACATGTTTTAAAACGGGTGCGTTTGTACGCGGTCCTGAAGTAATGTTTCCTGCGTGCGGGGATTCTTTAGTAAGTGTTCATTGGTTCTGAGTCCTTGGGAACAAGGTTCTTAGTAAGGACTCTTTTGGTAAAAAAACTCCAAATAAAAACGCGTTGAATGACACGTCTTCAGTACGGGCCCGTTTGTTACTGAACCCTTCAGGAAGATGCCTGTAGCAAAGACTCCTTCAATAACGGTCTTTGCAAAACGATTTCCTCAGTAAGGTTTACGGGTGCCTGTTTGCAGATTCCTGCGTTAACGGGGCCTCCATCACGACACCCTTAGCAAGCGCTCTCCAATCCATACCCTTTCAATTCCTGCAGAACTTGGTCTTTTGAAAGGATGCGTTCCGTAAGGGGCCCGTAGAAAAACCGCCATCAGTGAGGATGCTTGTGGTACGAGCTCCTTTATATGGACGCCTTGACTGAAGACCCCTTGGCAATGATTTGTTTCTCGTCGACAAGACCTTAAACAATGTCGCCCCGTTACTGGGGAACCCAGGAGCAAAAACAACAAACCAATCACTGATACGGGCCTCCTTAGCACTTCTTTCTCAATGCGGGCGACCTTGGCTTTTCTTTCGCAACGTACATGTTTTTTTATGATGGGTTCCTTAGCACGGATGCGTTTGGTACTGATGTGTTGAATAAGCGCTCCGCAACTTTAATATGGACTCTCCGGGTAAATCTTCGTTTCGCAGGGATATCTTTGTAGTGCTTCCTTTCCTACGGATTCTTGAAACACGAAGCCTCTTCGTACGCGATTGTTAATGCAGCTTCCTCATAAACCAGATTTCTTGTAATAGAAGCCCCCTCGACAAAAATATTTAATGCGGGTTTCTGTAAGAAACGTTCTTGCAACATGCTTACCCGGGAGATAGTTTTTGGCGCCGTGGTCGTTCATGGATCGCATGGTCTTGACTCGTGTGCAACGCAGAACGCTGTTATTGTATGCGATACCTTTTTTGGGGGCATTGGCCGCCCGCAATTGAATTCGAAACGGGGGCCGTCCGCATCGAGAAACGAAATCACCACGAACGAACCGCGATCAACATCTTTCGTTTGGCGTACGGGAATCACCGCATCAATTTTAGCAGGAGGCGGTCTGTGGGGGGTGGGGAATACGCTAGCGGCCGTGTGTATGTTTGTGTATGTGTGTATATGTACTTACAAGTATACAGCCGTATCATGTAAGTAAAAGTAGTGTGATATACATGTACGCGTATATGTACACAAGGATACACAACATTCTATGCTTTCGCAAGCCTCGAAACGTACACACATGATTGTACACATCTATTTTCACATACATATAATCGTGAGTGTATACTTACTGTAAACACATTTATAATACATTCCGCTTGCGCCTTGGAGAACAAGCATTCGCTGCTGCGTCGATCGAACCGCCTTTTCCGTGAGTATCATCTCAATATGATAACATTCTTGCCCTGCGAATTGTCATGTCCCACGGAAGATCTGTAAGTCCGTGTGCAGAGCGACGCAAAATACACTTGGCATCAACGCGTACATTTGATCATGATCATCGTCGCCGCCATGCAAAACGCCAACTACAACCCCGCCATACATACATACATACATACACATATATGTCAGTGGGTGTGTATACACACATATTCAACTATAGGTATGAGCACGCGTGTGCTATATAGTATGCCCTTGTTTTGACGGGTCGCAACTATCATATCAAATAAAGCGGATACCTTCCTCCGATATTACCAACCGCTTGTTGTCAGCCGACGAGAACACGATCTGCGACATGCAATGTGGACGGCTCAGTATACTCCGGGTCTCGTACGGGAACGTGCGTGGTGCATACGAGTTCCGATGCGTAGAATCAACCGCATATACTCCTCTTGGGCGCAAGGCAAAGACAACATCACATCCAGACTACACACCAATATTTTTTGGCTGCGTGCGAAATCGCGTAATTCGAATGATGCATCATATGACCCCCAATGCGACTTCAGATGTCGCCAATATATTCTGGGAGCCCTCGTGCTTATCAACCGCGTGATGGCTGCCGCGTTCTTTGCACTGGGCGGTGGCATGCTTCTGGTTCTGGAACAGTGCAGCACAAGAGCAAGGGGAGGTGGCTTGGTTTTTTTTGTGCGCTGGGCCTACCTTCTGGTAAACCGAGAAGTGGCCTTTTCCTCAGGCGCCGTCATAGCTTCACAAGTAACGCAGAACATGCAAAACTACGAGGAGCATTGGGTGGACAATGGTGCATCGTATGACATAACAGAAGAAGGAGGAACGTGAGCATGGCCCGACTCAGGGGAAACCGCAGATGCTATGGATATATCGAAGTGTGAGAATACGGGGGGGACCCCTTAGGGTTCGCCGAATATGTTCGTTACATCAATTGCCCATCACCAGCTAAATGGAACGCCGCTGCTACTCCAGCGCCTGCTACTCCACCAAAATATGCAGTGAACGCAACAGGATTGCGCGTGGGTCCGGGTTGTCGCCATTGCGACTTTCATGGCCGCTCGAGAAGCCTGGCCGCAAGAGCCCACTATGTTCTCGTACCCTGTTTGATGGCGAACTTACTTTGATTCAGACTTATCCACTTGTCGACCTCTTATACTCTGCTTCAGCAAAGTTAGATGAAGAATCGGCGAAACTGGATTCGGCGGAGCTGGGGCCGAGGTGGGAGGGTCGGCGGAACCCAGAGTCGGAGATAGAATCGGCATAGCCAGAATCGCAACGCAAACTGGAGGCAACGTGCAAGGCAGTGCGTCGGCATACACATCCGAGGGAGCACGTTTCACGAGCGCCTGCCTTGGGATCATTCGGCGGCGCGTTTGAACCCGGCCCAGCCCCCACACCCAAGCAGCCCAGTCCCAACACCGGCATTTCGGGCGCCTTTGGGAATCTCTTGGGAACCTTTTGGGGCCCTCTTGGGGCTCTCTCTCTTGGGGCCGTCTTGGGGCCCTCTTGGGCTGTTTTGGGGCCCTCTTGGGCCGTCTGGGCGTCCTCTTGGATCGTTTTCGGCTCCTGTGGGGCGCCGCTGGGGCCGCCTTGGGACGAGTTTTGGGGCTTCGTGGGCCGTGTTGGGCCTTTCTCGCCCCGATAAGCCGAGAACCCCCCAAAAAGCCTTCAAAAAACCGATGGCAATCTATGTTTTTCCCAACCATCCTGTGGTTTTGGGTCCTCGTTTTGAAGAGACAGCGCCCCGCGTCACCTTCCTCCTCTCCTCTCCTTTCCTCTCCTCTCCTCTCTTCCTCCTCCTCCTCCTCTTTCTCCTCCTCCTCCTCCTCCTCCTCCTGGTCCGTCTGACGCCGTCGGAAACCGTTTGGGGGGCCTCTCTTGGCCGACTTGGGGCCTTCTTGGAGTGCTCCAGGGCCGTCTTAGAGGCCATCTTGGGCGTCTTGGAGGTCTCTTGGCCCGTCTTTGGGGCCCTCTTGGGGCCATCTTGGGGGCCTCTTGGGCCGTCTTGGGGCCATCTTGGAGGCCTCTTGGGCGATCTTGGGGCGATCTTGGGGGCCTCTTGGGCCGTCTTGAGGCGTCGGAATGCCGAGAAGAAGCATATGCCAACATCCTTCAAAAATGTATGGAAAATCAATGATTTTGGCCTCTTCGGGTCCTCCTGGGGGATCTCTTGGAGGCGTCTTGGGCCGTCTTGGAGGCCTCCTGGGGGCCTCTTACGATGTCTTGGGCCATCTTGAGGCTATCTTGGGCCGTCTTGGGTGCATCTTGAACCGTCTTGGAAGCGTCTTGAGGCCATCTTAGCCGTCTTGGAGGCCATCTTGGCCGTCTAGGAGGCCATCTTGGGCCATCTTGAGCGAAGAAGCCGACGAGATGGGCACCCTGGCGGGACGGGCCGAAGCACCAAAAGGGGTTCCTCTGGAAAAAGAACCCAAACCAAAACCGTAAGAATTCGGCACGCCAGGCACCCTTGCGATGAATCGACAGGGGGCGGCGGATCGAAGACGCCTACGGCGAATCACCGCCGCCCCCTGCCTTTTTGGAAACGCCTATGTGGCCGAACGTTGTTGCCAGAGGCCTGCCAAGCTATCGGACCATGTGTTCCCCGAATCGGTTTGGAATGCATTCGGGGAACACGGTGGGCGAGGCTGGGCCGACTGGGGCCTTTCTTGGGTGCTCCAGGGCCGTCTTGGAGGCCATCTTGAGCGTCTTGGAGGCCTCTTGGGCCGTCCTGGGGGCCTCTTGGGGCCGTCTTGGGGGCCTCTTGGGCCGCTTTGGGGCCCTACTGGAGGCCTCTTGGGCGATCTTGGGGGGCTCTTGGGCGATCTCGGGCCGCCGGCAGGCCGAACAGAAGCAAATGCCAAAATCCTTCGAAAACCTACGGGGCCTTCCTGGAGGCCCTCTTGGAGGCCTCTTGGGCCGTCTTGGGCCATCTTAGGACCATCTTCGGCCCGTCCTCCTCTCCTCTCCTTTCCTCTCCTCTCTTCCTCCTCCTCCTCCTCTTCCTCCTCCTCCTCCTCCTCCTCCTCCTCCTCCTCCTCCTCCTCCTCCTCCTCCTCCTCCTCCGCGGGCTCCTGGCCCGTCTGATGCTGTCGGAAGCCGTTTGTGGGGCCTCCCTGGGCCGACTTGGGGCCCTCTTGGACTGCTCCAGGGCCGTCTTGGACGCCACTCCTGGGCCGTCTTGGGGGCCTCTTGGGGCCGTCTTGGGGGCCTCTTGGGCCGTTCTGGGGCCATCTTGGAGGCCTCTTGGGCGATCTTGGGCGATCTTTGGGGGCTCTTGGGCCGTCTCGGGCCGTCGGAAGGCCGACCCGAAACAAATGTCAAAATCCTTCAAAAACCTATGGACAATCAATGTTTTTGGCCTCTTCTGGCCATACTGGAGGCCCTCTTGGAGGCCTCTTGGGCCGTCTTGGACCAGCTTCGAGCCAACTTCGGCCATCTTGGTGGGCTCCTGGCCGTCTGACGCCGTCGGAAGCCGTTTGGTGGGCCTCTTTGGGCCGACTCGGGGCCCTCCTGGGGTGCCCCAGGGCCATCTTGGCGGGCCATCTTGGGCGTCTTGGAGGCCTCTTGGCCCATCTTGGGGCCCTCTTGGGGCCGTCTTGGGGGCCTCTCGGGCCATCTCGGGCCATCTTGGAGGCCTCGTGGGCAATCTTGGGGCGATCTTGGGGGCCCCTTGGGCCGTCTCGAGCCGTCGGAATGCCGAGAAGAAACAAATGCCCAAATCCATCAAAAACCTAAGGAAAATCAATGATTTGAGCCTCTCTTCGAGCCTTCCTGGAGGATCTCTGGGAAGCCTCGTGGGCCGTCTTCGAGGCCTCTTCGGGGCCTCTTGGGCCGTCTTGGACCAACTCGAGTCCATCCACGGCCGTCTTGGGTGCCTCTTGGGCCGTCTTAGCCGTCTTGGAGGCCAACTTGGCCGTATTCGACACGTCTTGGAGGCCATTTTGGGCCATCTTGGCCGTCCTCGAGGCCGTCGAGGGCGTCTTGGAGGCTTCTTGGGCCGTCTTGGGGCCCTCTGGGTGCGGGCGTCTGGGCTGTCATGGGGCCGTCTTGGAAGCCTCTTGGGCGATCTTGGGGCGACCTTGGGGGCCTCTTGGGCCGTCTTGGGCTGTCGGAAGGCCGAATATGCGCAAATGCCTACATCCATCAAAAACCTTTGGCCCTTTCGGCCCTTCCTAAGGAACCTCTTGGATGCCTCTTTGGCCCGTCTTGGAGGCCTCATGGGGGCCTCTTGGGCTCATCTAAGGCCGTCTTGGGCGCATCTTGGGCCGCCTTGGAGGCATTGTTGGGCCATCTTAGCTGTCTTGGGGGCCATCTTGGCCGTCTTGGAGGCATCTTGGAGACCATATTGGGCCATCTTGAACCTCTTGGAGGCCATGTTGGACGTCTTGGAGCCCTCTTGGACCGTCTTGGAGCCCTTTTGAGGCCCTCTTGGGGGCCCCTTGGGCCGTCATGGAGCCATCTTGGAGGCCTCTTGGGCGATCTTGGGGCGATCTTGGGGGCCTCTTGGGCCGACTGGGGCCGTCAGGAAGCCGGAACGGCGGAAATGCCAACATTTGAGAAAAACCTAAGGGCTTTGGCCTCTAAGGCCCTTCCTAGAGAACCTTTCCCGACTTGAGCGGGAAGCGCGTGAAAGGGAAAAGTTGCGCAAGAACTTGCAATCATCGTGATCAAATGTGATATAGGCGAGCTCTCCGAACGCTCACAGAAGATACGTATGGACACGCGCTCCCCGAACGTTTACAAGCATCTTCCTGGTTATCCTCCTCACTCCTCCGCATGAGGAGGACGACGGCGAAAACGACAATCGTGGGAGGGATAGGAGGAGGAGGAGGAGGAGGAGGAGGAGGAGGAGGAGGAGGAGGAGGAGGAGGAGGAGGAGGAGGAGGAGGAGGAGGAGGAGGAGGAGGAGGAGGAGAGGAGGAGGAGGAGGAGGGAGGAGGAGGAGAGGAGGAGGAGGGAGCACGAGGAGGAGAAGGAGGAGGAGGAGGAGGAGGAGGAGGAGGAGGAGGAGAACCAGCAGCAGCAGCAGGAGCAGGAACAGAGGGTGAGGAGGGGACGGGGAGGAGGACGAGGAAGAGGAGGAACAGGAGCAGGAGGAGGAGGAGGAGGAGGAAGACGAGGCAGAGGAGGAGGAAAGAAGGAGGAAGAACGAGAGGAGGAGGAGGAGGAGGAGGAGGAGGAGGAGGAGGAGGAGGAGGAGGGAGGAGGAGGGAGGAGGAGGAGGTGGAGAAGCAAGAACAGGAGGAGGGAGGAGAAGGAGGAGGAGGAGGAGGAGGAGGAGGAGGAGGAGGAGGAGAAGGAGAAAGAGGAGGAGGAGCAGGAGGAAGAGGAGGAGGAGGAGGAGAAGGAGGGGGAGGAGGAGGAGGAGGAGGAGACCAGATGGCTTCGAGGGCCCGTCCGAAGGCATGTTGTAAGAGATGTCTCGAGCTAAACGCTGATTTTTCAACGAAGGTGTTAAAACCACGTTTGCTTTACAATATTTTCGCTTCTTGGGCCATCTTGGGGGTCATCCGAGATCGCTCCGGAAATATGCCTTACAAGAGCTGTGCCGGCATCCATTTTTTTCGAGGATGTCTCTGGCGAAACGCCCATTTTCGAGGATCCGAAAATTAGGCGAGCGATTTCAATATATCCGTTTTTGGAGGATGTCTCGAGCGAAACGCCCATGTTTAGCACACTGCGTCTTAGGATACGACCCCCACGATTTTATGAGGATGTCTCGAGCGATACGCTCATTTTGGGAACCTTTCCTGACATGAACGGGAAGCGCGTGAAAGGGAAGAGTTGCGCAAGAACTTGCAGCATCATCGTGATCAATAGTAATGTAGGCGAGCTCTCCGAACGCTCACAAAAGATACGTATGGACACGGCCCCCCCGAACGTTTACAAGCATCTTCCTGGTTATCCTCCTCACTCCTCCGCATGAGGACGACGATGGCGAAAACGACGACCGTGGGAGGAGGGGAAGGAGGAGGAGGAGGAGGAGAAGGAGGAGGAGGAGAAGGAGAGGAGGAGGAGGAGGAGGAGAAGGAGGAGGAGGAGGAGAAGGAGGAGGGGGAGGAGGAGGAGGAGGAGGAGGAGGAGAAGGAGGAGGAGGAGGAGGGGGAGGACCAGCAGTAGCAGCAGCAGCAGCACGAGCAGGAACAGAGAGTGAGGAGGGGACGGGGAGGAGGACGAGGAAGAGGAGGAACAGGACCAGAAGGAGGAGGAGGAGGAAGACGAGGCGGAGGAGGAAAGAGAAGGATAAGGAACGAGAGGATGATGATGATGATGATGATGATGATGATGATGATGATGATGATGATGATGATGATGATGAGGAGGAGGAGGAGGAGGAGGAGGAGGATGAGGAGGAGGAGGAGGTGGAGAAGCAAGAACAGGAGGAGGAAGAGGAATAGCAGGAGGAGGAGGAGAAGGAGAAGGAGAAAGAGAAGGAGGAAGAGGAGGAGGAGCAGGAGGAGGAGGAGGAGGAGGAGGAGGAGGAGGAGGAGGAGGAGGAGGAGAGGGAGGAGAGGAGGAGGAGAAGGAGGAGGAGGAGGAGTAGGAGGAGGAGGAGGAGGAGGAGAAGGAGGAGGAGGAGGAGGAGGGAGAGGAGGAGGAGGAGGAGGAGGAGGAGGAGGAGGAGGAGGAGGAGGAGGAGGAGACCAGATGGCTTCGAGGGCCCGTTCGAAGGCATTTTGCACAGGATGTCTCTAGTAAAACGCTGATTTTTGAACGAAAGGGATAAACACATGTGTTTTTTTCAATATTTTCGCTTCTTAGGCCATCTTGGGGGTCATCCGAAATCGCTCCGGAAAGATGCCTTACAAGAGCTCTGTCGGCATCCCATTTTTTCGCGGATGTCTCTGGCGAAACGCCCATTGTCGAGGATCCGAAAATTACGCGAGCGATTTCAGTATCTCCATTTTTTGGAGGATGTCTCGAGCGAAATGCCCATGTTTAGCACAATGCGTCTTAAGATACGACCCCCAACTTCACGATTTTGTGAGGATGTCTCGAGCGATACGCTCATTTTGGGAACCTTTCCTGACATGAACGGGAAGCGCGTGAAAGGGAAGAGTTGTGCAAGAACTTGCAGCATCATCGCGATCAAATGTATTACAGGCGAGCTCTCCGAACGCTCACAAAGGATACGTATGGACACGCGCCCCACGAACGTTCTCAAGCATATTCCTGAATATCCTCACCACTCCTCCGCATGATGGGGAAGACGACGGCGAAGACGACGACCGGGGAAGAAGGGCGAGGAGGATGATGATGATGATGATGAGGAGGAGGAGGGGAGGAGGAGGAGGAGGAGGAGGAGGAGGAGGAGGAGGAGGAGGAGGAGGAGGAGGAGGAGGAGGAGGAGCAGCATCAGCAGCATCGGCAGAAGAAGAGGTGAGGAGGAGGAGGGGGAGGAGGACGAGGAGGAGCAGGAACAGTAGCAGGAGGAGGGGGAAAAGGAGGAAGAATAGGAGGAGGAGAAGGAGTTTGAGGAGAAAGAGGAGGAGGAGGAAGAGGAAAAGACCGAGGATGAGGTGGAGGAGGAGGAGGAGGAGGAGGAGGAGGAGGAGGAGGAGGAGGAGGAGGAGGAAGGAGAAGAAGGAAGAAGGCGAGGCGGAGGAGGAGGAGGAAGCTGAGGAAGAGGACGAGGAGGAGGAGGAAGAAGAACAGGAGGAGGATGAGAAGGAGAAGGAGGAAAAGGAGGAGGAGGAGGAAGAGGAGGAGGAGGAGGAAGAGGACATTTTGGAAGGATGTCTCGAGCGAAACGCTGCTTTTTCAACGAAGGTGTTAAAACCACATGGGTTTTTCAGTCTTTTCGCTTCTTGGGCCATCTTGGGGGTCATCCGAGATCGCTTCGAAAAGATGCCTTACAAGAGCTGTGTCGGTATCCCATTTGTTCGAGGACGTCTCGGGCGAAACGCCCATTTTCGAGGATCCGAAAATTAGGCGAGCGATTTCAATCTGTCCATTTGTGGAAGATGTCTCGAACGAAACGCCCATTTTTATTAACGTATATCTTAAGACACGACCCCCAACTCCACGAATTGTGTGAGGATGTCTCGAGCGATACGCTCATTTTGGGAACCTTTCCTGACATGAACGGGAAGCGCGTGAAAGGGAAGCGTTGCGCAAGAACTTGCAGCATCATCGTGATCAAATGTGATATAGGCGAGCTCTCCGAACGCTCAAAAAGGATACGTATGGACACGCGCCCCCCCCGAACGTTTACAAACATATTCCTGAATATCCTCACCACTCCTCCGCATGAGGACGACGACTGCGAAAACAACGACCGTGGGAGGAGGGGAAGGAGGAAGAGGAGGAGGAGGAGGAGGAGGAGGAGGAGGAGGAGGAGGAGGAGGAGGAGGAGGAGGGAGGCGGAGGAGAAGAATGAAGGAGGAGGAGGAGGAGGAGGAGGAGGAGGAGGAGGAGGACTAGCAGCAGCAGCAGCAACAGCAGGAACAGAGGGTGAGGAGGGGACGGGGAGGAGGACGAGGAAGAGGAGGAGCAGGAGCAGGAGGAGGAGGAAGACGACGAGGAGGAGGAAGACGAGGCGGAGGAGAAGGAGGAGGAGAAGGAGGAGGAGGAGGAGGAGGAGGAGGAGGAGGATGTTGAGAAGCGAGAACAGGAGGAGGCAGAGGAGGAGAAGGATGAGGAGGAGGAGAAGGATAAGGGAAAGGAGAAGGAGGACGAGGAGGAGGAGCAGGAGGAAGAGGAGGAGGAGGAGGAGGAGGAGGAGGAGGAGGAGGAGACCAGATGGCTTCGATGGCCCATTCGAAAGCATTGTGTAAGGGATGTCTCGAGTGAAACGCTGATTTTTAACGAACATGTGAAAAGCATGTGTTTTTTTCAATGTTTTCGCTTCTTGGGCCATCTTGGGGGTCATCCGAAATCGCTCCTACAAAAGCTTTTACTGTTTCGAAAATGTCTCGGGCGAAACGCCCATTTCCGAGGATCGGACAATTAGGCGAGCGATTTCAATATCTCCATTTTTGGAGGATGTCTCGAGCGAAACGCCCATGTTTAGCACAATGCGTCTTAAGATACGACCCCCATCTTCGCGATTTTGTGAGGATGTCTCGAGCGAAACGCTCATTCTGGGAACCTTTCCTGACATGCACGGGAAGCGCGTGAAAGGGAAGAGTTGCGCAAGAGATTGCAGCATCATCGTGGTCAGATGTAACATAGGGGGGCTCTCCGAAGCCTCACAAAAGATACGTATGGACACGCTTTCCGAACGTTTACAAACATCTTCCTGGTTATCCTCCTCACTCCTCCGCATGAGGACGACGACGGCGAAAACGACAATCGTGGGATGATGGGGAGGAGGATGAGGAGGAGGAGGAGGAGGAGGAGGGGGAGGAGGAGGAGGAGGAGGAGGAGGAGGAGGAGGAGGAGGAGGAGGAGGATGAGGAGGTGTTGAGGGCACCCACTCCGTCGGAGTAGAATACTTTTGCAGGTCCAAACTGCATCCAGCACTGATGGTACGCATCCAGGATACTGGTCATTGTCTTGTCCGGTATCTCCATTCCAGTAGCATGGCGAATGCAACGATCGATGATATGAAATATCGCGTGTTCTTGTTTGTAGAACATGAGGTCACATTCAACTTCTTCGTTGAACTTGCCAGGCCGTGCAGTATCTGGCATAACCGTATGCCCAGGCTTGTCCCAAGTCCTGCGCCCCCGACACGTGTCGCAGGACACCTCTAATAAGGTTGAGTCTGGTGTCCAGGCTTATCTTGGTTAAGATGGGTCTTATCTTGGGCTCTTTCGCATGGCACCAACGCAAATGTAGCTTCTGCAGCTCGCGTGTTACCACGCTTGGATCAAGGCTTCGTAAATTTTGTAGACTGACTTGTACGTCGACCCTTGACCAGTCTGAAAGTCGTGGGCGTGCAGCAGGGTTACCCGCAGGTGGCGGTGGAGGTGGATCTCCTCCTTGCTGTCGGCCACGTCTGACTCTGACCTGTGGCAGTCGGATGTGGTCATCCGAACTACCCGCTCCGCTCGAGGCAGGTTGCCCTGCAGCAGGTTCAGCAGCATGTCTGCCTACTGTAATGTCGTGGCTGCTGGCGCCCGCTGTGGGTCCGGCTCTAGAGATGGGTCTTGGTGCTCGAATCCGCACAAGTGGTGGTGCGGCTAATGCCTCGGGTGGTGGTGCTGCTGGTTCATCAGGTGCCGGTGGTGCCTGTCCATGATTCTCGGGCAGTTTCCAAGGTTTGGCAAACTTGAATTTGCCAGGTGTCCGTACATGTCCAGGCTTGTTCTGGCCGTACTTCTTCTTACAGCTCGGACATTCCCAATGGTAGTCTTCCTGATCATACCACCTGCAATGCTTATGGTTTCTGTCATATGAGGGAGAGTGCATGTTAACATTATCCGCGCATGCAGGGCATCCTGACCCTCCCGAGGGTGGTCTCGCGATCGACCCGTCGGGTTGCCGAGGGATAGTTGGATCGTCCAGATCAAATCCCCTCACGTTGGTGACTAGCACGGTGGAAGAGTAAGGGTGGCCATGAAAGGGATCACGGTTTACTTGGAATAAATCGTGCGCGATCTGAACTGCATCGGCGAAAAGAGACTGCACCCTTGAAGTGTAGTGTGCAGCCACGGACAGTTCTTTGTTACATACCGATGCATGTTGATGATGACCAGCACATCGTTTTCGTTCGAAAGATGTAAGTAGAAGGCGGTGGTTGCCCATGATATCGGTCGGTTTTCGTATCAATGCCCCATGGGAAAAACGTAAGCCAGTAGTACATTGATCCATGTTCACTTTGCAAGTGCCCTTGCATTTGGCCAATGTGGTCCATGGAGGTATCTGATCCACCCAAGTACCCACTGGTTTTTTCTCGTAAGTAAAACCGTCGAAGGTCTTTTTGACGTATGGCAACTTTTCCACCGAACTTGAATTGTGGAAGATCTTCTTTATGGTGTGCATACCAAGTGTCATAGTTGATTTGGGAGTTGAAATGCGAAAGTTGCCCAGTCGTTCTGCAGTTGGGTTGTAGTGTGCCGACATTGACGAAGCACACGTCTAAGTAATGCATCGCGGTATCCTGGATTCCTTGTTTCCCAGGTCAACATTTAGGCGTTTGTGTAAGTTTCCTCCGGAAGACAAACCTCGGCTGAGTGCTAGCTGCGATATGCCTCCCCCTCCTCCACACAATTTCCAACATATCGACCTTGCTGTGTCGTCCATAACATGACGTTGAGATTATGGAGAATACATCTGCGTATGTTTCAGCAGGTAGCACCGCAAGTAACGTGATGAGAATTTACTCTTCATCATCGCTTTCCGTGTCGGACTCAAGGGGGGCGTCGGTGTAGTGCGCACTACATCCGAGACCTTTGAGGTCGGCACCGCAGTCGCCGTTGCCTTCTTCGACTACCTCGGGTATCTTGCGTGGCTTGATGCCCACTTCTTTGTCGGCTTTGTGGTTTTCTTTTTGTTTGATTCGGGCATCCGTCGGTAGTGCTGTCTGTTGTTCGGTACCAGGTGAACTTAACGTCGGATATTCGGGAATAGAGGGGGGCACGCGGCCACGCTCAATCGAAGGGGGAGGGGGGCGATCGTCACCGACGAACGCAAGTCACCTTGGGCGTTATCGCTGGTCCTCTTGTCCGATGGGGACTGGCTCTGGCGGCTCCCAGTATAACCGGATACGAATATTTGTCCCACCATTCGGTAACGGTGCATTGTAATTGTACCCGATAGGCTGGTCCTGGATCTTCATGTCTTGTAGAATCTGATTGCCGTCTTACGAAGTGGTCCCAGTCAGGGCAATTCTTCGGAAACTGAACATAAGTTCGAGCTCCTTTATCCACTCGTGTGTGAATGCTAAGGTGTACAACACTTGTGTGGTTTCTCTTTGTTTTGTGTAGATCCCTTTGATCAATCAATCTCGCGGTCATGACAGCCCATGCTTTGTTGCGCCATTCTGCGTTATACGCGCCTTGGCCATACCAGTCCTATTCATGCCCAGCAAGTTGGGCAGGTTTTCCTGCAGTTTGCCACGTACATCTCCACAAGTTAGTTGGGATGCGCGTGCAAATAATTGCCACTTGCAGATCTGCTCCGCTAGGCAACTTACTTGAACGGTCGTAGTTCAAACCGAAATGGCAGCATCGCATACGAATGACCTGCAAGTCTAGATCTTCAACGGCATCTCGTGTGGGACCCTGTTTCCAGAAATGGCCTGGTGGTCCCACAAATACCATAGACATACGTAGAGCCCGAGCCTTAGTCATCAGATTTTGGATGCGTTGATAATGTGGCCTTCCCGCTTTCCAGGAAACATAACGTAGCAGTCACCGAGCGTTGCCACCCATGGCATTGGATAATCCCCCACGAATAGAGCACACAAATACTGTGTACCAGTAGAGGTCATAACCTCTGTATGTGTGATGCGGTCGCACATGTAACCACGAGCTCGGAGTTCAGCGCAAGCTGTCCGTATGTCCTAATGACAAGTGCACGAGAATGATAATGATGCGACGAGCGTTTATTTGCTGCAGCGGCCACCCAACCGGGTCCACTGCTGTCCTTGGCAGCCGCGCAGCCGGGCTTGCCAATGTCCCTGGCGCCCACAGCCGGCGCCTGGAAAAATCATGCAGGTTTCCCCGCGCTAGCTGACAGAGCCTGAGTGTTCGGCCTGTCGGAGCGAGCGCGGGTGGCCGTGGCGCGCGCCTGCCCCCGTCACTCATTTTCAAGCGATGGTGGCGTCCAAATGCCCGTGCCACGCTGCGCTGCTGAGCCGCTGCTCGAAGTAGAGATATCAAATTTCTCAGCGGCATCATCCCCTCTCACAGGTGTCCCTGCCTTTGTGTCGGGCGGCGTCCACTTGCTGCCCTCCTCGTAGATGGCCTCGTAGACCTTCGCCTGCAAGGTCCGCAAGGCGAAGTCCTGGTCGGCCGGTGTGTGGATACTCCCGAACGACGTGTTCCTATGATGCCAAGTCTTCAAGGTGTTATTCACCAAAGACTGGATCGTGAAAGCAAGCGTCTCTTCGCTGATGGAGAAGCTGATGCCCTTAGTATCCTGAGACATCATGTATGTATGGGCATCGCTTATAGCAGCTGTCCCCGCACTACTCGAAGCAGGTTGCCCCGCGTCTGGCTCTGTGCCAGCTGCCTCGTTGACGAGCAGCGGGACGTCCTCGCAGTGAGGATTGGCCGTGATAGTAAACGACTTCGACCTTTTGTCCTCGGTTGCGGTCCCGTACTCGTCGACCTTAAGCGCCAGGTGCCCTGCAGGCGCTTTTATCAAGCCAAGTACTCTGGCACCCTTCCCAAGAAGGAGCTTGTACATCCCAAAGCCGGGGGTTGCCATCTCCTCGTGCCCCTGCTCCAGGTTCAGGACAGTCCTCATATCAGACATACTCCTCATAACCAGGATAGCAAGGATATTTTCCCCTGAGACCTCAGTCGCGTTAGCCGAGTCGGTGTCAAGTCTCGGCGCAGCAGGTGTCCCCGCCAGATCTCCCTTTTCCTTGCGCGCAGTTTTGCCGTGCAAGGACTTGTCGCATACAGCGGCTCCATGTCCCAGTCCAGACACGTAGAGCCTCTTCGAAAGGTTCAGCTTCTTGATATCGCGTCCATGAGAGCGGGATACGCGTTCAAACGTCTGTGCCGTTTCCAGACCGATGGTGTTGATGTTGTTGCCGATGTCCAGAAGGATCGTCAGCATCCCATCCACCATGGTCCCACTGTTTGCGGCCAGGGCCAATTCATGGCTTTCTCCGAATATTCCTGGCACTTCAGCCAGTGTTGTGGCATGCGTACCCTTGCGACGCCTCTGCTCCAACGCCCAGTCGTTCCTCGTCAGAGACGTGAAAACGTTCATGCATCCGCGGGCCTCCTCCTCCGTAATGGGGTTCTTCTCGAAAGTCCAGGCCTTAGGATGCTCGTCGTGCATGTGCGGGTGTGGTGCAGATGCGAGCGGCATGTTCATTAACGTATCCTCGTCAGCGCGCGTGCCTATCTGGCCATCTGTGTTCACCAGCAACAGAGTGTGTAGCATGTCGCGCTCGGATATCGCACTGGTGCCGCTACGTACGCTCGCCGGGCTCTCCGTCCTGCGCTGGCTGCGCGGGCGGATGTCTCGCCCATGTGGCATGTGTGTATGTGGAGCTTGAAGCTACTGTGCGCTCCACTCGGTGGTTCTCTCCATGCGCCTCAGCCACGTACCATTGGCCGGCAACGCGGCAGGTGTAGTCGTAGCAGGTGTCTCTGCGTTGTTTGCTGTGTCCGCTATCAATGGCATAGGCGTGTCCATAGCAGGCGCGGTGGCTGGTGTCGCCTGCACCGCAGTGGCTGATGAAACAGGTTGCCCCGCAGGTGTTGTTGCGGTTACTGCCGTGTTGTTCGTCATCATCATCGTGATGCGGTTGAGCTCTTCGCGAAGGTCCCTGAGCTCGTTAGCCCCTCGGAATATTTCTCCATGACGACTTGCTGCATCTTGATCTCCAGCAAGGGCATGATGAAACTTAGCTGTGATTCGACCAACGCCCCTGCAGATGGCACAAGGCGCCTCAGTTGCGGCACCTTCCAAAGTACCAGCCAACCGCCTGTCCACATGAGCGTGTGCAACTCGGTCCCAGCACTGTATGTGGCCACGCTGAAGCCTCCAGACCTTGTCGTGATGCATGAAGTGATCCAGCCAGGCATATGGCACACTTGTTAAAGTCACCGTTGCTGATGATCGGCGGTGTTGCCGATGGCCCGGTGCGCGCCTGGCGCTCCAGAGTGGTTTCACCAACCTCATACTGGATCGGTGGGACCGACGATGGCTGCATGGCTGCAAGCGCGGCCAGGTTGAATGCAGGTGTCCGTGCTGTGCTTGGAGTAGCAGGTTGCCCCGCACGACCCAGCATCCTGTTCGCCTG
The DNA here is from genome assembly GCA_963575745.1 of Prorocentrum cordatum. Lineage (NCBI taxonomy): Eukaryota > Dinophyceae > Prorocentrales > Prorocentraceae > Prorocentrum > Prorocentrum cordatum. The sequence goes on along the minus strand of CAUYUJ010004030.1, from coordinate 13,089 downwards.
CCGCTCATGGTTGCGACGCTGTCGGGCCAACTGTATTGACAGGTTGGCCTGTTGCGCCTCGTAGAGAACTGGACCTCCTGAGTGGGCGTCGGTTCGGGACACTTCAAATTGTAGGGGGTCTTTGGAATAAACCAATCCTTCAACGATGATGCATCATTTTCCAAATTCATACAACTCGTCGAGGGAAAGATCACGGTTCATATTTTTCTGCGCGTTGTCCCACAGGTACACGGCATTGATCCATACATGTCCCACGCGGTGATACATGCACTATCGTTGGGAAGAATGCCTATGAGCTGGACGACGCGAGTCGGAGGAATTCTGCCGTTTCTGCCTGCCGACGTAATAGTATCATTTTCTGAACGCCAAATAGCCATATCATCGCGAAGCAAGTTTTTCAAACTAACCGTAGTTAATACTTCGGAGTCGACGCGCAGGCCGGACTTGATTCTGCTTTCACCAGGTAGATATGGACAAGCATGAACAAACTGTCTGTCTTTTCTGTTGATGGTTTCGTCGGTGCGGCATGACAGTCCTATGCGAAGTATTTTCGGGATAGTCTCCCGTTGGGTACCATGAAGGAAATAACAAGGTGCACCTGGAATGGTCAAATCCGTTATCCTCATATTCAATGACCCAGGGAACATTATTCCAGGACTGCTGTGTCTATTACTGGGGCGTATGAAGAACGTATCGTGGATCTTGGTAGCGAACTTGCACCTCTTGATCTGAAGCCTGTTTTCTGCTTCCAGCGTTGTCAACCATGCCGATCAAGTTCATCACAGTTAGTGCTTCATATGCCCAATGGCGGTCGCTGAGACAGCGCCGGACAGTCTCCAGGTTTCTGGAGTGGTAATGATCACATCCCTCAGGTGGCCACTTGTCGAGCAGCTCCGAGGGCTCCACCCATCCATCGAATTCGTCGACAGACGGTACTGCTCTCAGAAACCTATCAGAGAGATACTTGTTGTGAAATGGTTTGTGGCGAATAGCGGTAGTAAGCCACTCTGAGCAGTAGCGCTGCTCCTCATGGACCAAATCTGGTCCAACAACTCCATCTTCTTTGAGGGTCCCCGTCAAGTCGCTCTTCTCGTACAGATAGGTGAGAGCCGAGCGTCCACGCATGAGATTGCGTGCAACCTGACGCGTGTGAGCATCATTATGGCAATGACGGCAGTATCCTTGAGGCCGCACTTCACCGCGAAGTATCGATCGGACCCGTCATCTACTTGGGGGCGATATGCTGGGTTGATCTTCATGCGCCTGGCGGTGCGTAGACATTCTCAATACTGTCTGCACTCTACCGGCATTTCGAAAGCATGAGCAGGTTGCCCCGCGGAGCTCTGATCTGGCTCATCAGTCCGTTCTGCAGACTTGGCTCCTGCCGATGCTGCAGGGGCGCGGGCGCCTGCCGATGATGAGGCGGCGCCTGCTGATCCTCTTGGAATCCGAGGGCTGCTCCGAGGGGTACTGATGTCGAAGTCCTGACGTTTCCATCTGCTGGTGTTGTAATACTCGCACTTTTTGTCTGTGGGAGCTGCCCCGGATGCCTTTGATGTAGTTTCCAGCGATCTCTTCTCGGCACCACGCCTCGATGAAGAAACATCCCTCGATGATCCCTCCAATGTCGGCGTCCAGCCAGTCCCGTGTGTCCGGCCAGGTGTGGGGCCGCGACGAGGCACAGGGTCCTTTGGGGTAGGAGTACTGGCGCCGTGAAATGCAGCTGCTACGGCGGCCACTGCTGGTCCTCTGGATCGACGTCGATCAGCAGGTTGCCCCGCAGGTCGCTGTTGCTTGCCATCGCCAGGATTGGGGTCATCTGGGCTTTTCCTCTTCTTGTGTTTAGGCGGTGGCCTGACCTGATCAAGACCGATTGACTTGGGATTGCTCGAAGACCTCGAAGATTCAGGCACAATGATAGGCTTATCTTTCTTTGACTTGGTCTTTGCTTTAGTAGGAGGTGCCTTTGGAGTTGCCCCTGCAGGTACCCATGGCTCATAGCGTATGGGATCTCTGTCAGGGTTGAGGTCCACCCCATCAGGCTTTCTGAGTGCCATGTTCCCGATAGTAGCCATGCCCCTGATGGGCAGGTTGTATTTAGCAGCGCTAAGGCTTTCGTCAAAAGTAGTTTTTACCCAACCTGCAGATCCAGCGCTGTAGGCGACTATTCTCCGGGGGAAAGGTGCATGTGATCCGTGGCGATGTCCAGGAGGTCAATAGAGGTGTCCGTATCGTAAGTGACGTCCGTGGCAGTGGAGAGGGCATCGGAGTAGTCCGAGCCGTACTATGCAGGAGCCGCTGCCGTGGGGTCTACCGCCTCGGCCATGTCTTCAGCTTCATCATCTTCTTGCTGGTCGTCTTCTTCTGGTTTGGGCGAAGCAGGTTCCCCCGCATTCCAACCGCGGTTGAATATCTTTAACTAACGAACAAGTGAAACGGTTTTTCCATATCTTCATGTATTGAAATATTTCTTGGGCTGTAGCTTGTTCGTAGTCGTCTTCCGTCAACTGCTCGTCGCATGGTGTTGTATTCGGATCGGCGCAGTGGCCCCAGCCATTGCCGTGAGACCAGACCCACTATGTCTTGCGGAAGTTGGGGCTCCTTGATGGGCGCCTCGTGGGGCAGCCGAGCCTGTGGTCGGCATGCTCGAAGCAAATGCAAACAACGCCTCGGTGAAGTTTCCGTTCCTCGGTGATGGCCCTCTTGAAGTCACGCTTTATAAAAGCTTCTTGTGTTTTGACAGCGCCCTTTCTTTTTGAGCGGATGACTTTGCCTTCGTTATGTCGTTCAACATTGCGAGGGGAATGCCAGTGGCGAACCTGGTACTCAGTCCAACCCTTGTTCAACCAGTGTCGCATCGTTTCTGGCTCTATGTGCTGACGAGCCAATCCAGCATCCGAGCAGTCAGCGGGGCGCTGTAGTTCGTCGTCTGGATATTCTTCGCGAGGTTCTTCCCCTTGGCGCGGGTGTCCCCGGGAGCGCTCCCTCCTCGGTGGAGTGTCAGGTCGATTGTCCTTCCTTGGAGGGGTCCTTGGGGTCCTCTCACCAGGGGGGTGGGGGCGCTGAAGGCCGCTGGAGCGACCGCCGCTGGAGCGCGCGCGCGCGTTCGGGTGCGCCGCTGCGGGCCCGGCCGCGGCGCGCCAGACGTGCGTCATCTTCCCATTCTTCGTCGTTGTCGCCGGCGCGATACTTGCGTCTCCAAGCCTGGCGGCTTCCCGATCGCTCCTGGCGGCTCAAGGAGCGGTCCGAAACTGCGAGTGTATATTGAAGTCCTTCGTTGTGGCCGAGCTCGTACTGGATGCGTTCAGACAGATCGCCAGCGTCTCGCGGGTCTCCCCGCAGAGGGTCATCACCACTCAAGTCCATGCTTGTCGGAGTCCCAATAACCCGATGATAAAGCAGCAAGTGTATTTCCTCCTCTGTTTCAGGAATAGTGACTTCTGAATCCGCTCACCTCCATTTCGTCATCTCCGTCGGCGGGCATGTGGGCGTCCTCGACAAATTCAATATCGGCAGGTTGCCCCGCGATGGGTATGCCCAGCCAGTCTGCCAGGTCGATCTCATTGTGGCCAGTGAATATCTCTTCGAACAGCTCGTTGGCATAATTCTCGAGGGACATGCCGGCGCTCAAATATCTGGCAGCCATGAAACTCACAACTGCAACTTGGCTGTCGGCAGGTTCGGCCGGAAATGATGCCTAGTCAACGTACTGTATGTCCGAGTCAGTTTGAGCCAAATGTATCGACGGACCTCTGCCCCTCCCATCGCCCTGAGAGCATTCGCGGCGAAAGTGCTGTGTGCTATGGCAGATGTCGCGCTCCATAGTTTTACCGTTGGCATCCTCTGGCTTTCCCCGACGTCCCTTGCCTTTTCCTGATGTGTGCCTGCCGTTCCTGCTTGCACCCTGGAACATCTCTTCATATTGCGGACCAGTAGGGGAAGCTAGAAATGCCAACCTGCCTCTGCCATGAAGTCGCCGCCGTTTACCTTTACCCTTGCCTCGACCCTTGCCTTTTCCTCCGGGTGCCCGTCGGGTAGTACGCGGTACCTTGCGAACTGGCTTCTTCATAAATCGCCTCCACCTGCGTTCATGTTTCTGGTATCCTAAGAATAACCATTGCGCCTGTTGTTCTTCCGTGAGGTACGTGGGCATATCGGAGTAGTCTAAGGGGGGTGGACTCGTCGTCCGAAGACGCGTCGGTGTCGGTGCCAGAGTCGATGGCGGACTCAGCAGGTTGCCCCGCTGAGCCCATTAGGGTAGTGGCTTGTGTAGGGGCTGCCGCGTCGGGCGGTCCCCGAAACCGGGCCCGGGAGTCTTGCAACCCCGAGGCCGAACCACCATTTTGAGTCAATAATGTGGTGGTCTCCGTTGTTTGCGGATCGTCGTTCCAGACGTTATTAGCAAGTTGCCCTGCGCTGGCCTCAGCGTGGAAGGTCTCGGTGCGGTGACTGTGACTGAAGATACCACCAATATTGTCCGGGGTTCTTCAGCAAGGTGGGCATATGACCTCGTGCGTTCTAGCAGAGTCAAGCTTTTGGTGGTCCTTCGGCATGTGGTGGCTTAGTGGCTGTAGGAGTTATTGTGAACGCGACGTCTCCACTCCAAGGGCCCTGAATACAAAAAAACACTGTTAGAGTTTGGAAGATTGGGATGCTGAGGCCTGCCGTTTCAGCTTCAGTGCGGGCTATCTCGAAGCGTGCCAAAATCTGGTCGATCCGTCCCCCGCATGGACTCGGAAGTCAATGAGAGCTGTACCAGAGTTGAGTTGGCGTTCCTCTTCTAGGTTCTCAAACTTCGTAATTAAGATGAAGATGATGTAGGTGACGCCATCGGTATGGCGGCCACCTGTGTTCACACCGAAATTGATGACTGCTGGGGGAACACTCATGGCTATGGTCCGTGCGAGGCCTCCCAAGCCTCGCTGCAAGGCTGCAGCTTGTCGGGAGGGCGTCATGGTGCCTGTGGTCACGTTGGTCCAAGGATGCACCTCGCGAGCGAATTCGCGGAAAGGTGCTTGACCGGACGGGTCCCAATGGGGGCTGGTCGTTCTTGCGTCGTCTCCGCCACGCATGTGTCCCACCGCACGCCCGATAGCAACCCATGTGAGCCCAAAGAAAGTTTTACCAATCCAATGGCCTCGTAGGTTGTAGTCGGATGCGGTTGGTTGGGGTTGCGGTGTGTGGTCGTAAGCCTGCGGGGGGGTGGAGGCGGCACAATGTCGTATCGCATGTTTCCATGCATTACGTCTTCGAAGAAGCTTCCAAGTGGAGTAGGGGGGTGGACTTCAGGAGTGTAGTAGCGCAGGGATGTGGGACGCGAGTAAGAGGCTTCTGCGTAGGCAAAGGTATCACTGCAAGTGTCCGTGCTGTGTTGCGTAGTTACATACATTCTTCCGCGCAAACCCACTGCACCTTCATGTTCAACCACGTCACTAGTCCACCAGATAGTGCCGTGGATGGTGAGGAGTAGAGCTAGAGCTGACCACCATAGGCCAGCTCCGCTACCATGTTTGAAAAAAGGGTTGGGAGGCCCAACCAACAGTTTCGCCTTAGGCGAAGCCCAGTTCCAGCTCAGTTGTACCGTAGTAGCGATAGTCCCAGTAGTAGGAGGCGGGCCATCTCAAGCAGTTTTGGTATCGATGGCAAATAGTACACCTCGCACTGAGGTGTAGTCAGATCTGAGCGGCCGGCCGCTTTGAGCCAAGCGGCCGCGGGCGCACGCTCCTTCCCACTCACCTGGATCGCCCAGCTCACTTCAAAGTAAAAGGCCTTCAAAACGGCCCGAAAAGCCGCTAAGAGGTCCTCGAGGAAGGCCTGAAGAAACCAAACTTATAATGTTTCTTTGAATCTTTGAAGCATGTTCGCATTTGCCTCAAAACGGCCTTCCGACGGCCCAAGACGACCCCAAAATGCCCCCAATATTGCCCCCAAAGATGGCCCACGAGATCTCCAAGACGCCCAAGATGGCTTCTAAGACGGCTCTGCAGCGCCCCAACAGGGCCCCAAGACGGCCCAGAAAGCCTCCCCAAATGGCTTCCGACGGCGTGAGACGGGCCAGGAACGCCGTAAGACTGCCAAAGGGGTACCCAAGATGCCCCCAAATGCCTCCAGGAGGCCCAAGGAGGCCCCTAACCTCCAAGAGGCTCTCAGGAAACTCCCAGGAGGCTCCAGGAATGACGCATGAGGCTTCCAAAAGATCTTCTCATCCTTCTCCTCCTCCTACTCCTCCTCCTCTTCCTTCTTCCTCCGTCTCCTCGTCCTCCTTTTCCTCGCCCACGTGTTCCCCGACAGATTTCCACAGCGGCTCGGGGAACACCTGGTCCGATGCCTTGTGCAATCTCTTGACCCAGACGTTTGGCCACAGAGGCGCTTTTCTAAAAGGCAGGGGGCGGCGGTGAATGCCGTGTCTTCGATATGGGGCTCTCGCATCTTCCATTCCGCTACACGCAAGAGTGACCCTGGGTAAGGGTGACCTCTGGTGAGCGGCTTTCGGGGAGCCGCGGAGGGGCCAAACCCAAGCGCGCAAGATACACCTATCGCACCGCATTCGGCGATCGGAGGACCCCAGTGGGCCCGCACCAAAGGTCACTCCGGCGAAAGGTAACTCTTACGTGATCCATGCCCACGCCCCCGAAGCTTAGACGGATAGGGCCACTAAGAGTCTGGACCTCCAGGATTACCCCAATGTCACAGAATGCTCCACTGTGGCCCAGCAGCCTGTGCTGCCCGGGCACACCGAGGGAGCGAGGAAGGGGGAGCAGCCAGGAACAGCTGGACCAGGCTGGCGAAAGAGGGGCCGCTCGCGACGAGGCCGGCGATCGCAAACATGGAACCTTGGGGTTTGGCTTAGCGACGGGTGCCGTGGAACCGCGGATTTCCGCCGCCGAGGGAGGCGTTTTTTTTTTTTTTTTTTTTTTTTTTTTTTTTTTTTTTTTTTTTTTTTTTTTTTTTTTTTTTTTTTTTTTGTATATATATATATATATTATTAGATTTAATATATATATATTCACATCTATATATGTATGTAAAAAAAAAAGATTTGGCGACCGCGCGCCACATGCATGGATCGCCAATACATGTCTGCGCCCCCGAGACGAGGCCGGCGCAGGGCTCAAGTCGGCGTGCTGGGCACGGGGATCGCACCTTGGCCTCCCCTGCAGCCTCTGCGCGGCCGTGCTCGGCAGGACCTGGCCTGGGCTAGCCCTTGGACGAAGCCTCGGAGGGCAGGCGCACGTAGCCGTAGGTGAAGCAGCCCAGGAGGGACACGGCGCAGCCCAGGAGCGACATAGGCGTGAGGTGCTCATGAAACAAACCTTTGGGTGACCCAAAACGGGGTCCAACTGAAAGGGGGTGGTGCAGTAGATTTGGGGCAATTGTATTACAAATGTATTGCGCTGGGGAATTGTACTGCGTTGTACTGCAGGTAACGTATTGCACGCGAAAGTGCAACAATACATTTGCGGTCCGAAATGTATTGCACGACCCAAATGTATTGCAACCTCACAAATCTATTGCGCCAATTCATTGCACCACCCCCTTATCGGTGGACACCCTTTTGGGTCAACCCCGAAACCTACGCCAATTGAGATGATCACCGGGGAGACGTAAGACTCGGGTTCGGGGGGGCTCGGGTTGGCCCGACGGGGCCAGCACGAACATGACAAGACCGAATCTGAAATTTGACGCGAGCTCCCGCTGTAAACATCCCACGGAAACTGGACAATCAAAGTCCCGGACGCGCTCGTCAAGAAGCGTCGGCAAACCCGAGTCGGGGCGTACTCGAGTCTTTCGTTTTCCCGAAATAAGTATCTTGTTGAAGTTCTGCAGCATGAGTACCGAGGTGCCCGAAAACAGCTGCTGTGTACGAAGACCCACATAACCCAATGACGCCCCGCACATCCCAGACATCAACACCAGGAACCAAGTGGTCTTGTCAGCAGATAAGAGGGAGTGGCTCCATTGAGAAATCTCACCGTTGACCAGCGCAATGGCGAATAGCGGGAAAATGCCTAAAGAGTTGTTTACCAGCATACATAGAGCTATGCTCATGCTGAAATCCGCGTGCCCCTTAAGCAAATAGCTCTGCACGAGCCGGTCCGTGATGGTGAAGAGGCTGTTCAGGAGGATCAACACCTTGCCTAAATTTGTGGCAGAGATGTCAAAATAACCGTACAGCACGGTGCCAGCCAGAGTCATCAGCAACGACACGACCACTTTCCAATTCACAGACGCTGGCTGGTTGAACAGAGCCTTCTCGCACCCGAACGTCAGAATCGGTAGTATGTTCTTCATGATCAAGATTGTAGTCAAGCTCGCATTTTTGAATGCGAACATCGACGTTCCGAGCATTCCGGAAAAGGCGAACGGCACGATCAACCATTTCAGGAAGTCCGTACACTTGTCCAGCTTCATATTGCTGTGTTCCATGCATATTATCACGACAACAGACACCAACATCTGTAGGATGACCAGAAGGCAAGTTCCTTCGAACGCCTTCGCCGCCTTCTTGTTGAGAACGTTCATGGCGAGGCTGGCCAACACATACAGTCCACTGACGACCAACGCCACTACCATGTTCTGTTCCTTCAACGCGTCCGTGCGCAACAGGTGAAGGATCACTGGAGTGCTGAATATCGCGGCCGCCATCATAATGTCGTCTTTGAGCGCTATCCCTGGCCCAAGTACACCCGAATTCTTGCCCGCAACGGTGCTGTTGTGGGAGCCCAGCGTGCTCGTCTTATTGCCAAGACGTAAAGCAATTATACCAGGACAGCCAACGTACCTCGCCTCCACACTACCAGAACATGCAATGCATATATCACGAGTCAGACTAATGACCGTGGCCAAAGATAGAAGCGAAATCAAAACACGTAACCATCTTGTGAGCGGCATTGTTGTTATCCGCCATCGTGCCTCGAGGCACGAGTTGGTGTGTTCTCAGGTCCTTTGAGTCTTGAGTCCTCGGTCCTGAGGATTGAATATCGAGGGGCCTGGGCCGTAACTTCACGGATTTCCTTGGTGTGCCGCGTGTTCCCCTGCCAACTTTTTTTGAGGCAAGGGAACTCTCACACGGGCGAAGAGGGCCCTAATATTCCCCCTCGACGGTCCAAGAGGGCCCCTAGTCGGCCCAATATCGCTCCAAAATGCCCAAGAGAGCCCCGAGGGACCTCCCAAGAGGGTCCCAAGATGCCAACATCATTTCAAAATGGCCCAAGAGGCCTCCTCGAGAGAGCCCCTAGAGGGTCCACAGGCAGCCCAAGATGCCCAAAGTCGGCCAAAGAGGGCCCCAAACTGACTTCACGAGGCCCCCGAGATGCCCCCGATAGGCCCCCAAGACCACCTCCAAGAGGCCTTCGAGGGGTCTCCCAAGAGATCCCCGCAAGCATCCAGTAGGCCACTGACCCACAATCAAGGCACGGCGGCGGGATGGGCAGAAAGCTACGTAGACAGCAACGCAAATTAGTTAGTGAGGGGAAACCCTGTCCGATATCAGGAAGGCGGGCAGTTCCTGAAGGACATCAAGGTGAGTATCGACGCTCCTAACTGTTGAGCATCCAGACCTACTTGAGCCAAACACGCTCGAGCAAAAAATGTTACTGGTGCAATTACGTTGGTCGGCAGATCTGTCACTGGACACTTTTGGGACGTGCAGCTCACTTGGTTCCCGAATCCTTCTTGGAAAACTCTGCCTCCGCATCCCAGCAGCCATCTGGGCGTAGGTTGTCTGGAGCCTCACGTCCCAGCGCTTCCAAGCAAACCCTTCTTCCCCTTCGAAGAGGGCTCGCCCCTTCTCCTAGTTCACGCCGCAACACTTCCCCCTCCTCGCCTGTCATAGCATGTTTTTGCTGGACTTGAATCTTGAGGGCTGGGGATGCCTGCCTGCTTCAGTGGAGGCTTGCTGGTGGTGTATGCGCCCGCTCTCCCGGCCTCCGACGTCGCAGCATTTCACGACGTGGATCCCGGAAATGAGGGGCAATGTCTGGGGGCGGCCAGCTCAGGGGGGGGAGAGAACATCGGCCTGGCATCGGCGGCGCATCGCTGCGACGGATACATCCCCGATAGATCGGCGGCGTGCCCCCGACAGCGAACCCGCACGGTCCTCGGCGGGGTGGGCTCCTGGACCCCCGCCGACGATTCATGGGCCATCGGGGGTCGATGCGTATCCCCCAGAGCTTACCCCCCCTGACGTTGCCCCCGAGGAGATCTGGACCCCGCCTCCGGGACAAACTGCTCGTCGCGGTCTGGCTTTGGCTTGCCGTGGCCCCCCCGACGCGCTCCGAGGAACCCTCGCGGCGGGCTCCCGGCACCGGCTGCGAGCGCGCGCTGGGGGTGACAAGCCCTCCGAGAAGAGAAGGACCGGGATCTCGTGTGCGGCGGGGCCCCGAAAACGAGCTCGCGCACCCGTTCCAAACGGCCGCCATTCCGGCACAACCCAGGATCCTGCTCCACCGGACGGCTGGTCCCGACACCCGCAACTTCCTCCCGCTGACATGGCCTCCGCTCTCCCAGGAGGGAGAACAGGACGACGGGGAGGGAGAGGGGACGGGCGGGGAGGAGGGAGGGGAGGAGCTATGAGGCGAGGGATCAGTATCAGTAATCGCGATGATGGCTGCGGTTGGGAACCCTGCTAATCGCGGGGTGTGCGAGGGGCGAGGTGAAAGTTGCAGCGGAGGGCTCGTTCGCTCGACCCTGGAGCGACGACGTCCTATGCAAGCCTACAGCTACCAGCGCCTGCGCCAAGCAGCGCCCCACATTTCCACCGTGCCGAGTTGTCCGCTCGCGCACGCGTGTGCGCAAAACAGCCAGTACGCCTGGTGTCATGAGTGGGTGCGCCGCGCGCGCTGGAAATTGCATCCACCAGCTCGCATGGCCGCCTCCGCTGCGATGCTGGCGAGGGTGCGTAGCCTGTTCGCGAGCGCGAGCCGGCAAAACTTGAATGGGCCAGTGGCCCCAGGACTGGAGCCTTAGAGCTCCGTCTTGCCACCGCCGTCCTTCTGCATGAATGCCAGCACCTTCTTCATCAAAGGCACGTCCTCCGCCACGATCTTCAGTGCGTTTCTTACCTTGCCCTCCAGCTTGCCTGCTGACATCGCCATGAACTTCTCCAGTTTCTCTTTCACGTCAGCGCTGCACAAGTCCAGATTTGTTGGGCCACACTGGGGACCGAGGTTCTCTTCGGCAAACTTCTTAAGGTCGTCGAACGTACGACCGCCCTTGTAGTTCTGAAGGTCGTCTGGATCCCCATACATGATCGTGGGATAGCCACGGATGTTGTGCTTTGTGCACAACTCCTTGCCCTCGGCGGTGCAGTCGACGTCCGCCACGAGCGAGGTGGTGGAATCCTGTAGGTGAGGCGTGCATTTTGAATCGCAAGCTGCCCCCCTGCAACACAACAAGACAAGCAAATGTGCGATACGTGAAGAAGGGCGGACCAGCCCGTCGCACTCACACATCAGCTGTTGCGTACTGAGCGATACGTCTGGTATCGATATCCAAAATGCGGCTGGACTCGCCCTCCTCCCTTCTCATCCTCGGAGCGGTGGAAGCGGATTTGACAAGGCGAAGAAGGAATACATAATGGATATCGTCAGAAGAATGAGGTGGGGTGCTTCGGCATGGGGTCCTTGAACTCATCCATCAGCTTGTCCCAATCTGGCTTCAGCTTCTTGCAATGGCCTCACCTCAGCATGTCTATACTAGCGAGGCGAGATGAGAAATGGGCTGCGAATGTGATGGTGAGCCAGGTGTAACGATGTAACGTGATGAGGATGAGAAGGCGGGCTTGTGCCTTCCTCGTGAGAAGATCTCACCCTGCCCCTGTGCACGATAAACTATCTAAACAGTTGGGCTGGTCGTTCCACCCGCGCCAATTTCGGCAAGCAATCGCACAGGGCCTCGTCAAGCATGGTCCACCCAAAAAAAGGCGATCAATTCCTGTCTTCCTGCTTATTCTCCTTTTCGTTCCTTTCCAGTGCTCATCATCCTCTTCATGCTGCTGCTGCGCCTGTTCTCCTTCCTCCTTCGAAACGTCACATTGAAGGGATCTTGGCCTGGGCATCTACGCGCGATTCGTCTGTCATTGCTTCGTGCGCTGTGTATACACGATTTGCACCGGTACCCCCAACCCTCACGACGTGGGCCCTCGTCTTGAACAGAGAGCACCTGCTCTCTCCCCTCGTCCCGCCTCCTCCCTCCTCCGCGTCTCCTGCTTCCCTCATCGCATCCCTCGTCGCTTCCTCTTCTCCTTCCTTGCACTCCCTGACGGCTGCCAGGCGTGCAGCCGTCGCCACTTCGCCACTCCCCCTTGGGGTTCACCTGCATGGCTCCAGCGCACTAGCGCACTTGGTCAGCAACCACTGACTCATTGATCTTCACGTCTTCCCACATCTTCCCACACATGCGCAGCACACGAGCGTGTACCTAGACCACCTGACTTCGTGCATCCAAATACGCGGTTGTCTTTGCGCACTCGCGCTGCGCACCGAATAACGGCACTCTCTCTCTCTGGCCCAGGCCGCAACGCGCGAAGCTCGGCTATCTTCGCGCCCTTGCAGGTGACGTAGGCGTACCCAAGGCTCCAGAGAAGATCGGTCAAGGGGGGGGAGAAGGCCAGATCCGCTCAAAATCTGTGCCTGGACTCCTCCCAGGGTCGAAGCTGACTAGTTTTTCGAGCCGCGTCCAGCCGTAATGACGAGAGGTCCCTTTCTCCCCACTTCCTGCTGGCCAGAACCAGTGCTGGGCCACCTCAGCCCCCTGGCCGGCTCCAAAGCTCGCCCCACCACCCCGAAGGACCAGCCGACGGCGGTCGGGCGCGTAAGGCGGTTGAAGCGGATCGAGGCGCGCCGAGGCCCAGGCCACGGAGCCAAAAACTTGATCCGCTACCGCGCTGCTGCGGTTGGCGCGTCTCGGCCCCAGCCTGTTTTCTCCTGCGTTCGAAACGAGAGCTGGTCCTCTTCCATGCGTATCGAACCCAACGTGCCTCTATTTATGGCCCCATGCTACTTGGCTCCTGGCCCTCTGAGGGGAAGACGGCGCCCCAAATAAGGGCTTCAATTGCAGTTCAGATTCCCTATCGCTTGCCTATTGAGC
>CAUYUJ010004029.1:52500-73644 GCA_963575745.1 Prorocentrum cordatum | reverse complement strand
GTCTCCCGGGGGCTTGCTGCCTACTTCTTCTCGGAGCCGACCATCGTGCCGATCTCGCGCTCCAAGGGGCCCCGAGGGGCCGCTCCCGACAAGAAGATCCCCCCCTCCGACTCCACCAGCGCCTCGAGCAGCAAGGATAGGTCGTGCCCGAGCTTCTGGTCCCTGTGGAAGCACATGCTGATGATCGCCTTGGCGGTCTCGCCGTTCTGAGGCTTGAGAATCTGGCACCTGAAGTACGGGATCGACCTGCCAAGCTTCACTGCCGTCACTCCCGCGGTGAATATCTCCTTCTCGTAGTAGGCCTTCGTGTCGTCCCTGAGGAGGGAGGGAGGGAGGGAGGGAGGGAGGAGGAGGAGGAGGAGGAGGGGGAGGAGGGGCAGGGGTAAGGGGAGGGGGCTTGGCTTGGCTTGGTTTGGCCCTGGAGGCAGTCGAAAGGAAAAATTAGCCACCCTCGTCCGAAGCCTCCTTTAAGTCGAGGTCCTCAGAGGTGGCCGAAGCTTGCTGGATCGCTTGCCGAACCATCGCGAGCACTCGTGGGCGGTCCTCGACCGTCCGCCCGAACGCTTTGAGCACTTCGTCCCGACCACCAACCCCCTCCCCCATCCCCGCCTTCAAGCCGAACGAGACAGGACAGAGTCGCTGGAGGGGGCTGCCGCTTGGTCATCCTGCACTTGGATGCACTCTCTGACTGCTGGCCACCCCGCGTGGGCGGGAAAGCAGCAAGTGCTTCACCCCAGCTCTGTAGTGGGAGAGTTCTCCTTTGCAACTCTGTCGCAACTGGTCCTGGGCGCCTGTACCCGCACGGCCACAGCACCCTTCAGAAGTCTATGCCGTCAGCTTGTCGTCCGAGCTCATTGCCCCGCAACGGCAGCAAACAAAAACAGATTATTATTCTCCTTCTCCTCCTCCTCGTCCTCCTCCTCCTCTTCCTCCTCCTCCTGAATCTTGGACGCCCTGGGGTCTCAGGGTTGGGTTTCTTGCGGGTCAGCTTCTTTCTGGACTGGCCTCCATTGCACCGCATGTCGGTCCAGGGGCTCGCCTCGCGTGGACGTTATCTGGCAGGGCGTCTCGAGCTTCTCAGGACCTGTGAGTGCACCCGTCGACAAGGTTTACCCAGGCAACGGCCCCGAACTCCACCCTCTTGTGTCAGAACCCTTTTCGTCGGCTCTCTTGGCTCGATGGGCTGGCTGCTCTCTCGCTCAGGCTTCTGAGCCGCTCCGAGTCGATCATGCGCCCAGGTCGGCCTGCCGGCACCGCGAAGCCCACTGCTGCCCCCCACTCAGCGTCCACCGGGTTGTGGTCCCAGGAGTGCTGGAGGTCAGCCGTGCCGACGGTGGCGTTCGGGTGACGGCCGTCGGGCCCGCTGAACCCCGCTGGTTGCCGCTGTTGCCAGGTGTTTCCTCGTGGCTGCCCCCAGCACCGCAGGCTCAGCTGCGGCGGCAGCCTTGAGGTTGTGAACAAATCACGACGTCGGGGGTCTGGGTCTGCTGCAGGTCTTGGATGATCTTGGCCTGTCCGTCTCCTCCTGTCGGTGGCCCCTCCGCCCACGCCCCCAATGGTGCCAGGTACCCCGTCCCCGTGGGCCCCTCAGCCGCCGCCGCCGCCGCACGGGTTGCTGGACAACCTTAGGCTGGCGTTAAGTCGGGCCTGTCCCTCTACACCAGGAATATTTCAAAATAGTCGAAAACATAGTATGCGGACGATGTTTTGAATGTTTTATTCAAATTATGTTTGAACATGTTTTGAATATTTTTGATATTTCGCCCAAAATCGGCCTGTAGGGGAACATGCCCGACCAAAGACTAGCGCGCCGGCGCTGGACTGCACGGCACCGTACACGCGATGCCCAATTGCATCACAGAGGCGTCCTGGCGCCTGGAAGGACATCGAGCGGTGGCCCCATGCCCCGCAGGCTGTTGCGGGCGGGGCGGACGTGAAAGGAACAACGGGCTCGCAAGCACGAGCCGCTCTGAGGCACGCGCGTGCAAAATCAGCGCCGCAAAGGTGTGAGCCAGAGCGGCTTGGAGGGGGAGGGGGAGGAGGAGGAGGGCAAGCTAGGGGCGCTCGCGTCATATCTGACGTCCTATCCCTCCCTCCCATCCCTGACCATGGCGTAGATCTCCTGTCTACTCGCACAGTCGGATGACGTAGCATGACATATCATTACATGGCATAGCATGGTGTTGAAGATCAATACGTAGCATGACAAAGCATGGCGTGTCGACGCCACAAAGTGGGTGGGGGGGCTTCTGCGGCCCTCAGAATCGACGAATCGACGCCGAACATGCAATAAATTCCGATGTTTTTGTTGGGGGGGGGGGGCATTTTCTGCATGTTCGGTCCTATTTGTCGGGGAAACGTAAGACTCGAGTATGCCGGAATTCGGGCTTGCTTTTTTTTGACGAGCGCGTCCTGGATTTTGACGGTCTCGTTTTCGTGGGATGTCTGCAGCGGGAGCCCGCGTCAAATTTCAGACTGGGTCTCGTCATTCTTATGATAGCCCCCGTCAGGCCAATCCGAGTCCCCCGTACCCGAGTCGTACGTCTCCCCGAATTTGGAAGGACCGAAAAACATGCCGTGGCATGGCACTGGAAAGTGGCATTGCACTGGAAATAATGACGCCAGCGCTGCAGCGGGAGCACGACTCGGAACGAGCGGAAGCGCGGAAATGAGTCCAGCCCTGCAGCGGGAGCACGATTCGGAACGAGCGGAAGCGCGGAAATGAGGCCCGCGTTGCAGCGGGAACGCGATTCGCAACGAGCGGAAACCCGAACCTGAGGCCAGCGTTTTAGCGGGGGCAACATTTTGGAACACAAACGAAGCGAACACCTTTTCTCATGAACCCTGTGTAATCAGCCTGACGAAGAACCTGAGAGTACCGAAGTTGTGGGTATCGTCTTCCGTGGAGCTCCCTCTGGGGGCACGAAACGCTGTATTGGGCGCAGGAACCGCATGCGAGTTCCGTCGTTGAGGCCTTCGGTGGAGCTCCCTCTGGGGCCACGAAACGCTGTACTGGGCGCAGGATCCGTATGCGCACTGCGCCACTGGGACCTTCGAGTGAGCTCCCTATTGGGCCACGCAACGCTGTACTGGGCGCAGGAAGCGCGTGCAGATTGCGCAACTGGGACCTTCGGTGGAGATCCCCATGGGGCTACGAAACCACGCACTGAGCGCAGGCACCACATGCGAGCTCCGCCAATGAGACCTTCGGTGGAACTCCTTGTGGGCCCACGAAGCGCTGTACTGGGCGCAAAAACCGCATGCGGACTGCGCCACTGGGACCTTCGGTTGAGCTCCCTGCTGGGCCACGAAGCGCTGTGCTGGGCGCAGGAACCGCATGCGAGTTCCGCCACTGGGACCTTCGGTGGAGCTCCGCATGCGGCCACGAAGCGCTGTACTGGGCGCAGGAACCGCATGCGGACTGCGGCACTGGGACCTTCGGTGGAGCTCTCTATGGGGCCACGCAACGCTGTACCGGGCACAGGGACCGCATGCGAGTTCCGCCATTGGGACCTTCGGTGGAGCTCCCTATGGGGCCACGAAATACTGCACTGGGCGAAGGCTCCGCATGCGCACTGCGCTTCTGGGTCCTTCGGTGATGATGATGCTGATGCTGCTGCTGACGATGATGATGATGATGATGATGATGATGATGATGATGATGATGATGATGATGATGATGATGATGATGATGATGATGATGAGATGATGGTGATGATGATGATGATGATGATGGTGATGATGTTGTCCCGATGATGATGCTGACGTTGATGATGATGTTTATGATGATGATGATGATGATGATGAGATGATGATGATGATGATGGATGAATGAGATGATGATGATGATGATGATGATGATGATGATGATGATGGTGGTGGTGGTGGTGGTGGTGGTGGTGGTGGTGGTGGTGGTGGTGATGATGATGATGATGATGATGATGATGACGACGTAAAGATGCCACCCAACAGCGCTCCGAGAGGGCAAACTCGTTGATTTTCATTGGTTTGTTTTGTCATGTTTTTTGCATTCTCGCTGTTTCGTGTTTCCCGCACTAAGGCACCGCCCAAAGGGCTCCTAAAACCGCTCGAAGACGGCCAAAGAGGCGCCCAAGAGGGCCCCGAGACGGCCCAAGAGAGACCCGAGACGGCCCCAGAGTCGCCCAAAACTGCGCAAGAGGGTCCCACGAAGGCCCCAAGAGGGGCCCAAGGGAGGGAGCGCGAACTGAACAATCAAGCTCTCCGCCCCAAGATGCCCCCAAGAGGCCCCCAGGAAGGCCCCCAAGAGGCCCCAATAGGCTCCCAAGAAGCCCCCAAAAGGCTCCAAGAGGCCCCAAGACGGTCTCCAGACGGCCCAAGAGGCCCCCAAGATGCCCAAGAGGCTTCCAAGAGGTCTCCCAACAGAGCTCGAAGATGCCCAAACACATGTATGTTCCACGGGTTTTTGAACAATTTTGACGTTTCCGCCTGTTCCGCTTCCCGACGCTGCAGAACGCTCCGTGCGGCTCCGAGGATCGCCCCAAGACGGCCCAATAGGCTTCAAAAGCGCCGCAGAGACGTCCAAGACGGCCCGAGAGGGCCCTGAACGCCGTAGCCATTTTGGCTCAAGGTTGACACCAGCGCCTCACATCCGCCGACAGTATTCGAAGTTGAGTCCCATGTTGCATCCTTGAGTTTTAGTAGCCATGTCGGCCGCGCGCTGCTGCTGGCTGCTCGCCGTGGCAGGCAGCTCTGCCGTCATGGACCCAAAGGGGAGGGCGGGCATCTCCGGAGGCCCAGAGACCAGGCGCCTCATAGTGGGCGATGGTTCGAAGGTGCACGTGAGCGTCGAGGTGCTGGAGAGCGGAGGAATGCTTTTTGGCACCACCGCGATCGAGGAGCCGGCCTGCATAGGAACCGCGGATCTGTGCACGCAGCTCGGGGTGTCTTGGTTGGCGCTGGTGCTCGGCGGCGGCGTCTTCGTCATTTTGCCCAGATGCCAGACCCTGGCGCAGCTGCTCCTGTTCGTC
This sequence comes from Prorocentrum cordatum, assembly GCA_963575745.1. NCBI lineage: Eukaryota > Dinophyceae > Prorocentrales > Prorocentraceae > Prorocentrum > Prorocentrum cordatum. Next base: position 68,635 of record CAUYUJ010004029.1, on the reverse strand, counting down.
GGGGCCCAGAACTTCATGAACTTGTCGTACATGAAGGCGATCCTGTCCATCCACACGGTCTCCCAGGATCGGGCGAAGAGAACTATGCACATGCACCGATCCTGGGAAGGCCCATCCTTGATCCAAGATCGGTGCATATACATTCCTGGCCAAGGTAGGAGGGCGTATGCACCGATCCTGGGCTCAGGATGGGCCTGGCCAGAATCGGTGTATGTGCATAGTTCTCTTTCCTCTACCAGGAGCTCAACATGCGGAGCTTCCAGGCGCTTCTAGTGCTGACGGCCATGCAGCAGCTCGTGGGCTTCCTTTTCCTCGCGCTGGCGATCCTCGTGTCCCAGCTGACGCCGTGGGCCTACAGGCCGCACACCATCGTCAGCAAGGACCAGGCCTTCGCGGTGATGGCCCTCGCAGTGTGTTTCACCCTGAACATAGCCCTCAACAACTTCAGCCTCTCGCTCCTGGACGTGTCCGTTAACGTTCTGGTCCGCTCCACGAGCCCGCTGATGTCTCTCCTCCTGCAGCTGTGCTTTCCTGCGAAGGTGGGCATGGTGCTACTCGGCGTCATCTGCGCGGCGCTGGTGGTCATCTCCAAGAGCGCCTGGAAGAGGACGGCGGCCCAGATCAACGACGGCGGCGGCGGCAGCGACACGCTGGGTCTTTGCCTGTGCATCGGCTCGCTCCTGTTCTCCTCCCTGGAGCTCATCGTAGTGGTGATTCTTGGCAAGGGGTTCAAGCTGAACTCTATCGACACGCTCATTTACATGGCCATTCCAATCGTCGTGCTTCTGTTGTTGCCCATCTGGTTGATCAAGCACTCCGTGTCTTATCCTGTGCACGAGATGGCCACGAATTTCAGCGTGCTCGTGGAGATCGCCCAGCTGAGCCCTGGCACTGTGGTGCTGGTGATACTGTCCGGCATCTGGGCCCTCGGCTACAACCTCCTGCTGTACAACATTGTCAGGGGCCTCTCACCGTTCTTCGCGTCGTTTGCCGCAAACTTCAAAAGGTGGCGGCCATCGCCCTGGTCCTGCTCATGGGTATCTGGAAGTCTGGAGGCCACCGCTGGTAGGCTGGAAGTACCTGATGTGCGCGGGCGTGTCGGGGAACATGGCGGCCTTCACCGCCTACAGTCTGTGGCCGCCGCAGCCGAAGAAGGAGCTCTCTGAAGATTGCAGCAGAGCGCTGCTGCAAGAAAGGCGGACGCCTGAGGCCCTCGCCTCTCTCGCCGAGAAGCGCCGAGAAGGGCGCTGGGCGCCTTGGCATCGAAGGAGTGCCGTCAGGCGCGCGCATGCCGTGCGTCGAGTCATCTCGCGCCCTGACGGCCGCTGCTAATTTTGGCAGCGTGCGAATCGCTGAATCGCTGTGTGCACGGAGTCTTACCCCTTCTCTCCTCTTCCCACCCCTCCTCCAATTCCCCGCCGGGGAGCAGGTGGAGTATGTGTCGGTGCCCGTGTTTTTTTCGCGTTTGCTTGAGGCCTGACGAGGACACTGCCTATCTGTCGTCATTTAGTGAATGTGCGGAGGGTTAGGGGGATCGCGCAAACCTGGACTAAACCAAGGTATGAGCTCCTCCGATTTGCACCGCACACGAGAGATCATCTGTCGCTGTCGTTGTGGTGCCGTTTTTGTGCACGCAGTCTCTTGCTTGCTTGCTCTGCCGATCGGCGCGGGCCCTCGCGCCCCGCCCCCCCATGGAGTCCTCATGGAGTAGATTCACTGAGTGGATCTTGGCTGGCCGTTTTTGGGCGCCTGTTGCGACAGGGTCGGGCCTCCCCCCTGGGACTCACTGCCCTCCTTCCGCCCAATGTTGAAACGCCGAATAAGAAAACGCTCACCAGCCGAGGTCTGGAGCCAGACCCCTCCCGACCCTCCCCCCCCCGTTCTGCCCAATGTCGAAACGCCGATATCCGTGCACATGCACATTGTGCGAGATCTCCTGGTTTTCAACGATGGGTTCAGCCCAGGGATTGTGGTCTTTGTGTGCTGTTGTTCGCATTTTGGCTCAAGCGGAAAATATCTCCTGTCCTTCTGCTGCTACAGTCGCAATGGCCCAAGAGCGCTCCACGAGGGGCGACGATGGCACAAAGACGGCCTCAGAGGCCCCCAAGATGCTGCCAAGATGCCCCAAGAGGCCCCCAGGAAGCCCCCAGGAAGCCCCAAGAGGCCCCCAAGAGGCCGCAAGAGGCCCCCAAGAAGCCCAAAAGAGGCTCCAAGAGGCCCCAAGTCGGCCTCCAGACGGCCCAAGAGGCCCCCAAGATACCCAAGAGGCTTCCAAGAGGTCTCCCAATAGAGCTCGAAGACGCCAACACACACACACACACACACATGTATGTTCCATAGGTTCTTGAACAAATTTGGCGTTTCCGCATGTTCCGCCTCCCGACGCTGGAAAACGCTCCGTGAGGCTCCGAGGATCGCCACAAGACGGAAACTACAGGAAACCCATGAACTCCAGAACGAACTTCAGATCTTCTACCGGACGAACCCCCGAAACGGGAACCGAACAAAAGGCTTCAAAGCACCCCAAGACGGCCCAATGCGCCGAGGAGACGTCCAAGACGGCCCGGGGGGGCCCCGACCGCGGCCCAGGATCGGGGACGTGAACCGAGAACCCGAGATCTTCGCCGCAGGAGACCCCCAGGAGGCTTTACGAGTTCCCCAAGAAGTCCCAAAGAGTTCCAAAAGAGCCCCGACCAGCTCGGCATCGCATGCGCCGTCGGATCTGACGAGCTTGCGTCGCAACTCGCTGACGTCTGGAACGCAGCTGCAAGGCTTCACGCAGCTGCCTGGCTTCACGCAGAGCCAGGTGACGGGGGAGGGGGCAAGACCGAAGAGAAAGGTCAACTGGCCCGTTCTCCTTTCTGTATTTTTCGAGTGAAGCGGCTCCCGGGCGGCTCCCATTGCATGTTTCTTTTTATTGCGAAGGCCTTACGGCCGTTGCCGCCGACCCTGAAGATGACGAAAGACAACACGAGGGGGGGGGCAGGAGGAGGAGGAGGCGGAAGGGAGTAGGAGGAGGAAGGGTGAAGGGGGAGGAGGAGGAGGCCTTATGGATGTTGGTTGGGATCTCGTGGTTGACCTCTCGGGGGCGTCTGGAAGGCAACTTGAAGCCTCTTGGGGGCCGTTGTGGGGCCTCTTGGGGCCTCTTTTGGGCCTCTTGGGGCTTCCGGAGGCCGTATTCGGCGCATCTTGGGGGCGTCTTGGCGCCGCTCGGGGGCCTCTTGGGGCCTTTTGGGGGCCTCTTGGGGCTTCCCGGGGGCCTCTTAGGGCGGAAGTCTCGAATTCTCGGTTCCTCGTTCCCCTCTTGGCCGTTTCTTGGGCCCGTCTTGGGGCCCTATTGGGCCGTTTTGGGCGCCTCTTAGGCTGTCCTGGGGCCTTCTTGGGCCGTCTTGGGGCCCTCTTGTAGGCCTCTTGGGGCGCTCTTGGGGGCCTCTTGGGGGCCTCTTGGGCCGTCTTGGAGTGTCGGAAAGCCGAAAAGGCGAGAAGGCCATGGTTTGTGCTTGCACGTGAAGGAAGTCAAGAGGGGTTTTCATTATGTCGCCCCTTTGGCTCCGCTCCTTCTTGCATCGCCTAGCTTCTCTGGTCCAGAGTCGATGGATGGGCGCCATCCCTGAGGGGCGGCCGCGCCGCTGGCCTGGGTGGTAGTGGCGCTGGAGGCCGCGGCCTACGTTGGAGCAGAGGAGGGCCCGACGCGGGCGGCCTGCCCTGACCCTCGTGCCCGGCCTGTCCTGCGTGTCCAGAGGCGGCGGCTGGCCCAGAGGCCGCGGCCTGCCCGGCTTGCGAGCCGCCTCCCCGCGCGGCTTGCCCGGCCTGCGAGCCGCCGCCGGGTGCGACCCGCCCGGCCTGCGAGGCGGCCGGCGGCGACGCCGGGCGAGAGGGCGGCTGGGAGGCCCACTGGGGTGCTGCCCGGAGGCCTGGTGCACTGGCTGGTGGGAGTTCCTGGTCGCAGGCATGACGACGCTCGTGTGGTGGCTCCTCAGCGTCGTGGGGCGGAGGTGGTGGACTAGAGCGCTCTCAGTGGAGCCTGGGGTCTGCCGATTCGCCGGCGACGACGTCGATGACGTATGGGTGCAGCTGCACTACGTGGCAGAGGGCGGACGGGTCATCCTGTCCCCAGAGGTTGACATCTACGTGGAGGACATGAGCTGCGGCAGGGCCGAGACCTGGCCTGCCCGACCCATCCCGCTGGCGCAGCGGATGGGCAGGATGCGGAGGCTGTATCGCTTCGAGGAGGCGCTGGGGCCTGAGAATCGGGCCAAGACGTTGACGCGGGGCCGTCAGGCGGCGCTGGAGGAAGAAGCGGCGTCGCCTGAGCCGAGGGAGGCCGGGGCCGTGAGCGGCCAGCGGGTCTCGTGGCAGGAGGACGCTGGTAGGCGGCTGGCCGCGGAGCGGAGGGGCCTGCTGTACCCGAGCATGGCCGTGGCTCGCCGGGCGGGGGCGCCGCTGAAGGCTCCTGCTGGGGGTGACGCCTGGGTCGGCCGCAGTGGCGTGCCCGACGATGAGATCGGGGCGGAGGTCGACGTGGCGAAGACTGGAGGCCTGAGCTTCGAGGACGGGCCTGAGGCGTTCGGTGTGTTGAGGTCCGCCGACGGTGGCACGGGGCGACTCGGCCGGCTGGACGCGGGGTCGGACGCTGGGCGCCTGGCAGAGGAGGAGGCTTTCAGGCATGGCCCAAGCAGGAGCCAGGCGCGTGCCAAGGGCCCCGAGCGCCGACGCACTGCGGCCGCGGCGCCGCTCGAGGATGAGGAGCCCGCCGGGCCCCCACGCGGCCCAGCTATGCCAGAGCTGGCGCAGCCGCTGCTGGCGGGGCCGCAGGGCGAGCAACGTGACGCCCTCGCCCGCACGCTCTGGGTCTTCTACGACGAGCAGGGCGGACGGGACAGACGATGGCGAGACGTGGTAGGCGAGTCGAGGCAGGGGCGCCGCCCAGACGCACGGGTGGGCAGACCGCCGGGGGCTCTCCACATGCGCGAGCACATGGTGAGGCACGGAGGCGACCTGCGGCTCGAGCCCGACCTCACCGTATGCGTGAGGGGCCGTGGGGAGAATGACTGGGTGGTGCAGAAGCTGAGGACGATCGTGGAGGCCTGGTACCAGGGCTTATTACGTGTCCAGCTGAACATGAGCGGCCTGATGATGGTGGGGAAGATGACTCACCGCGGGTCCGCCACGCGGGAGGCCTACGGAGACCTGCTCAAGCCGAGCTGGACGAACGCGGACATCTTCGCGGACGTGAGCTCGGAGAAGGACGTCTCGGGGTCAGAGCTCAGGGGCTACATCCACCAGGGGGCGCAGAAGACGTACGAGGTGGAGCAGGCGCAGAATCGGGCAGGTACGCTACGCGGGGTGCCTACTAGGACCGTCGGCGGAGCAGAAGGAGCTGGAGGCGACGCAGCAGGTGCGGGGCGTGGTGGCGGCCGAGGCGGCCGCGGGCGCGGCCGGGCCAGGGGCGTCGCCTCCGCGGGGCCATGACGGCCCCCGGGCCCGGGGGGACCAGCCCCTCCCCCGAGCCCTTTTTGCCGGGGCACGACGGCGGCCGCCTGCCGCCCTCGCGTGGAGCCCGCAGCTTCCTGCCGCCCCCGCTGCTGGGCGACGCTGGCCGCCGAATTCGCGGCAGGTCTTGCAGGGCGAGGCAGTTCGGCCGAGAGAGTCGGATTGCGGCGGAGGTCAACGGTATCGTCGATGCCGTTAACTGGACGTCGGGGTACGACTCGCTTCCTGGCCCAGCCAATGACATGCAGCGGGATGTACTTGCGCGCTTCGAGGGCCTCGTTCGGGGCCGGCAGCCGGACGCCAAGTTGCAGGATCCGCAGGCGGCCCTCCGGGAGCTGCTGCGGGGCCGCTTTGTTATTTGTTTTTTTTTTTTCTTTTTGTTTTTGTTTTTTGTTCTTTTGTTTTTTTTTTTTTTTTCTTTTTTTTTGTTCTAATCTTTTTTTGTTGTTTTTTTTTCTTTTCTGGTTTTTGTTTTTTTCTGTTTTCTTTTTTTTTTCTTTTTTTTTTTTTCTTTTTTTTTGTTCTTTTTTTTTCGTTTTTTTTTTTTCTTTTTTTTTTTTGTTTGTTTGTTTTTTTTTTTTTTCTTTTTTCTTCGTTTTTTTCTTTCGCCATGCGACGGGCGCAGTGGCCCGACGACGGTCGCCTCCTACAGTGCAGGGCTCGTCAGCATGCCGATGGACGTGAGCGACTGCCCGCGTCTAGAGGACCTCTTGCCTGGCGAGGCCCTTACTTTCCTGCAGGAGCGCCATGAGCGCATGTTGCGAGAGTCACCCTTGCCGACTGACGTCGAGCCGTACTTCGACTCGGTCCTCAAGTTCAACCACAAGGAGTACCGCGGCCTGGTGCGCCGGCTGCTATCGGCTGGCATTCTGGGATGGACTAACACCGAAAGAGAGAATTGGGATGTTTTTTGTGTGGAAGGATGGGCGGAGCCGACTTCGCCTCATAGTCGACGCCCGCCGTACGAACGCCCACTTCAAGGACCCTCCTGGGGTGGAGCTTTTGAGCAGCGAGGGCCTTGCCAGAATCGAGGTGCACGTGCCAGACGCGGGCTTCTCGAATTACGAGGACCTCCGCGCCGCGCTGGAGGCGCAGCAGGTGTACATCGGCATGGCGGACGTGAAGGACTGCTTTCATAGGATGCGTATTGATTCGGCCCTCTCGCAGTACTTCTGCCTGCCGCCGGTCATGGCTGGGGCTTTCGGCGTGACCGAGGTCGAGGGGACCAAGGTGCAGACGTCGACGGCCATCTACCCTTGCTGGCAGGTGCTGCCCACGGGCTTCAGCTGGTCCCTCTACTTCGCCCAGCGGGCCAACGAGGAGGTGAGCCGCCGCAGCAGCGCGCTCCTTCGGGGGCCCGGTCTCTCAGACCATGGGCCTCCGCTCGTGTTCGCGCCGGGCAGAGCGTCCCAGGAAGTCAGGCACTACGTGTATGTTGATAACTTGGGGGTCTTCTCGCTCTTCTCTGAACTCGTGAGCGGCGTGATGAACCAGCTGACAGGCGAGTTCACCAAGCTGAGCCTACTGCTGCACAAAGACGAGCTGGTGCCGGACAAGGCAGTAGCGCTGGGCACGGAGATCGACGGGGGCCAATTGCGCACTCGCGTGACCAGTGATCGGTTCTGGCGCTGCCGCCAGGCCGTGCGAGGCCTCCTAGCCCGCCGCCGTGTCAAGGGGTGGGCCGTGGAAGCAGTGCTGGGCCACCTAACCTTTTGTGGCCTCTGCTCGCGCGGCACCTTGTCAGCCTTCAATTCAGTCTACGGCTTCGTGCGAGCCCACTACGACGAGGCGGCCGTGCTATGGACTGAGGCGCGGCAGGAGCTGACGGCCTTCAGCTCTTTGATGTACTTCCTGGAATCAGATTGGTGGCTACCTTGGAATCCCTTGGTGCAGCAGTCAGATGCCAGTCTTCACGGCTACGGACTGGCAAGGGCCTTTTGGCCGCGGGAGCTGGTGGAGTCAGTCGGGCGCGTGCCTGAGCGAGCCCGCTTCCGCCGGCGCTGCGCGCACAGTGCCCGCGAGGCTGCGCTCTGTGCAGCTGGTTTCAGCATGAGCGAGAGTGGAAAATGGGAACTCAAGGGCCTTCCTGAAGATGAGGAGGAGCTGGGCCAGTGGGACGTAGTGAGGGACTTCCCGGAGGTGCCCGCCCGGGGGCTCCGCGCAGGTCTGCGGGAGCCCTGCTTCGCAAGAGCCTGGCAGCACCCTGAGGGCATCCTGACCTTAGAGGCCCGAGCCCTGGTCAGCAGCATACATCGCATCGCCACCACGGTGTTTGGGTCCCACATACGTCAGTTGCTGCTCTGTGACAATATGTCGGTCGTGCTAAGCTTCAATCGAGGGAGGAGCTCCTGTTTCAACTTGTTGGTCCAGATTCGTCGATCTCACGCTGTCTGTCTGAGCCGAAATATTCGTTGTTCGGTTCGTTGGATACCCAGTGAGCTCAACTGTGCCGACCTCCCCTCACGGCTATTCGATCCTGACGGCGCAAAGTCCGCCCTTCTGGCTGAGCTGTTGGAGCTCGAGGGCTCCCAGGCGGGCTCGGGTTCCCGCCTGGCCCGCACCTGAGAAGGTAGCCGGTGGCGCCGCGGCCCGCGATGCTGCCTGTGTGCCCGCGGGCGCCGGACGGGCGTGGCCGCTGCCTCGGCCCCCTGCAGACCAGACAGGGCGCGAGGCCAGGGGCGGGACGCCGGCGCACGCGGCGGCCGGCGCCGTCTCGCCTGAGGCCTGGCCTGGGGCCGTCTGCCCAGGGTCAGGAGGCGGGATGCCCGTGGCAGCTTGCCCCTTTGCCGCCAGTGGCGCCGCTGCCGTCGCCGGCAGCTCGGCGGGAGCACCAGCTGTGCGAGTCGGAGCTCCTGAAGACAGCGGTGCAGGGCCGTCCCCTGCCGCGGAGCTTGGGGCAGATGGCGGAGGACCTGAAGGAGATGCCTGTGCCAGCGGAGCCCGCTCAGGGAGTGCGAGAGAGCGACGGCTCCTCCGACAGCGGGAGCTCCGAGCCCGAGGTCGAGACCGACGCCGCGCGGCAGCCCAGGCTCGCGCAGTCGCACGAGCGCCTTGCCCGCCACTACGGGCCCCCTTACCTGGAGAGGGAGGCCGCGTGGATTCCGTCGCTGCGCGAGTACCAGAGGGTTGCGACCATTGGCGAGGTCATGGAGAGCAGGGTCGATGCCATGGTGACCTCGGCGTTGGTGAGCCAGCTGACCGGACTGCACCAGACTGGGACTCACCCCTCCTGGGCCGAGAGGCTGATGGTCGGCGTCCTGCACTTCAACCCCGACGGGTCGAGCTACGGTGCCTGGCGCCTCCCCCCGGGCTGGAGTTTCTGGACCCTGAGGCTCTCCCCGGAGGAGGAAGGCCCGTGGGAGAGAGCGGGCCTGGTGAAGGTGTCGCTAGAGTCAGACTCGCCCTGGACGCGCTTCTTGGGCCCTGTGCTGTGTCAGATGAAGAAGGAGAAGCACCCCGAGTACCCGTGGAACTTCACGTGCCCAGGGTACCGCAGGAGGTTCAGCCTACGTCTCCAAGACCTGCCAGCAAGAGCCGAGTTGGTGCCGTATCAGGTTTGCCTTTCAAGGGCCTTGGTGTGCATGGCGAGGAGGTGGGGGCGGCTGGCCGAGGTGCAGACACGCTGGCAGTGGAGAGCCAAGCGCAGCGTCGTCCGCTACGAGAAGCACGCGCGCCTGGCAGCGACGTGGTCAACTCGGAGCCGCACGGTGCAAAACGTGTTCCTGGTCTGCGGGGTTCAGCTCGCGGACATCATTTCGGATCGCGCCTCGCCGCTCGACTTGCGGGAGCTCGGCCGCGTCTGACTGGCCAATATGTGGCCGACTGCTTCAGTGGCAAAGGAGGCGTGGGTCGGTCCGCAATGGCCATGGGCGTGCCAGCCAGGTTCTGGGACACGCTGCACGGGCCGGGCGGCGACCTCACCCGACGGAAGGTCCTGCGGGGCTTGTGCTCCGACATCGCCGCAGGCCGCGTCTTGGCCGTGATGCTAGCGCCGCCTTGTGGGCCCTGGACCACCGCTGCCGACCGAGTGGGAGCCATCCGCTCGGCATCGCAGCCCTGGGGACTTCCGCGGCATCTTCTGAGTACAAAACAGCTGGCTCGCCTGGCATCAGGCAATAAGACCATGCGGGCCGCGCTGAGCGTCATCAGATGTTGCGAGAATTTCAAAGTCCCCTGCATACTTGAGCATCCTGTGAATTCACGCGTTTTTGCCACGAGAGAGGTTCTGGGGGTTATAGAACGGGGGGCTGTTGTAAGATGTTTCGATCAGTGTCAGGAGGGGGCTCGCTGCCGCAAACGAACAATATTTTTGTGTCTGAACATAGATGTTCAGGATAGTTGCTGCCTCGATCGTCGGTGTGGTCAGATCAATGGTATTTGTAACAAGTCTGGCCGTCCACACATCGTGCTGGAGGGCAACGCCCCGAATGGTGCGAAATGGACCGCTATCGCTGCCGCCTATCCGCCAGCCCTCAATAGGAAACTCGCTAAAGTCCTTTTGAGTGAATGGCGCGCGTCGTTATATAATCACCCTTGCCCACCCACCCAGTAAACATTCTTGGGAACGGCTTGGGTTGACGGTGCCTCACAGCTGAGCGCAAGGACGCGCAGCCGTTCGTTCATCTGTGTCCCCGCCTTGAAAAGATCTCGGGACGTCCTGGTTTGTGCTTGCACGTGAAGGAAGTCAAGAGGGGTTTTCATTATGTCGCCCCTTTGGCTCCGCTCCTTCTTGCATCGCATAGCTTCTCTGGCCCCCCGCCCCCCCCGAACCCTCTCGAGCATGCGTGCACACACATGCTCTGTCTCATTCTTCTCTGTGGTTGACGGTGCCTCACAGCTGAGCGCAAGGACGCGCAGCCGTTCGTTCATCTGTGTCCCCGCCTTGAAAAGATCTCGGGACGTCCAAATCAATTTCCCCCCCCCCCCCAAAAACCTGAAATAACTATATGTAAAATTGACAATTTTGGCGCATGGGGCCCTCTTGGGTGTGCTTCTGGGGGCTCACCTTGGAGCGTCTTCGAGGGCCTCTGGGGCCGTCTTCGCGGCCGTTTGGACCGTCTTGGGCCATCGTTCGTCGAGTCGAGGCCCTCTTGTGCCCTTTCGGGGATGTCTTCTGTCGCTCTTGGCTCGTCTTGAAGCTTTTCTGAGCTCCGGGACCCCCCGGGGAGGATGCGCATTTGGGTGGCGACCCCCCCCGGGAACCCCCCCCGGCGACCCCCCCCCCCCCGCCCCCCCCCTCCCCCGGCGGGGAGGGTAGGGAGGGGCTTCGCCACGACTCAACTACGACGTTGCTCAATGTCGCTTTGGCTCGCGCGCTCAAGGAGACGGGGAACGACGAAGACGACGAGGGGCAACGGAGACGGAGACGACGAAGGACACACCGGAGGACGACGGACGAACGACGACGACGACGACGACGACGACGACGGACGACGTACGAGACGGTGATCAACGCAATGTACGACGACCCGGGTTGCGTCTTCCACACGCCGACAGGGTCGGCGGATTTGGAGGGAACACTGCCTGGCCGTTAAGCCAATTACCCCAGTGCTGCGCTTGTTGCTGTGCTGGCTGGGCTGCGCTGAGGTGTTGCGCGATGTTCTATCATGGTAATTATTGTCATCGTATTGCTGGGCTATGCTATGATATGCTGTGCTGCGCCATGCTATGCTACGCGATGCTATGCTGTGCTGTGCTCTGCTATGATAAAGCTCAGCGAAGCTAATATTAAGGTAAGCTAAGCTAAGATAAACCTGAGCTAAGATGAAGCTAACTAAGATGAAATAAGCTAAGTTAAGATGAGATAAGCAACGCTAAGCTAAGGGGACGTAACTGGGGGAACCGCGGGGCGGATACTGGGGGAACCGCCGGGGGCGCTTTCCACTGCCCGGCCCCTTTAAGCCCAGAGAGTAAGAAGCCTTCTAGGCAGAGCCTAGGTAGGAAATTATCATTCATTCATCATCATTAATCATCATTCATCATCAACAATCCTCAGCAGTAGCATCATCATTCTCACACCAACATCAACCACCTATCAATCAATCAGCATCAACATATCATCAGCAGCATCATCCAGCATCCATTCATCATCATCAGCAAACATCTTTATCATCATCTCTATCACACGCGTCACCGCCATCGCTTCGTAGCTCCATAGGAAGCTCCACCGAAGGTCCCAGTAGCGCAGTTCGCATGCGTCTCCCCCACCCAGTACAACATTTCGTGGCCCCACGGGGAGCTCCACCGAAGGTCCCAGTGGCGCAGTTCGCATGCGCCCCCCCCCCAGGGAGCTCCGCCGAGGGTCCCAGTGACGCAGTTAGCATGCGCCCTCACGTAGTACAGCTCCACCGAAGGTCCCAGTGGCGCAGTTCGCATGCGTCTCCACCACCCAGTACAGCGTTTCGTGACCTCATAGTGAGATCCACCGAAGGTCCCAGTGGGTTAGTTCGTATCTATGTCCCCCACTCAGTACAGCGTTTCGTGGCCCCGGAAGGGGGCTCCACCGACGGTTCCAGTGGCGCAGCTTGCATGCGTCTCCCTCACCCAGTACAGCGCTTCGTGGCCCCATGGGGAGCTCCACCGAAGGTTCCAGTGGCGCAGTTCTCATGCGGCTCCCCCACTCAGTACAGCGCTTCGTGGCCCCATAGAGAGCTCCACCGAAGGCCCCAGTGGCGGCGTTCGCATGGCGGCCCCGCTCCTTTTCGGCGCAACCCTCACTCGTTCCATGGCCCCGCATGGGGCGCCACCGAAGGTTCCAGTGGTTGCGCCCGCATGCGTCTCCGCCCAGTTTCGGCACACCTTTTACGCGCTTCGTGGCCCCATAAAGAGTTTCGAGTTGATCTCGAGCTTGAGAGCAGCTACAGCGGGTCCATGTGCAGCAATAGCTGCAGCAGCATCAGAAGCATCAGTCAGAGGATCCTGAAGTCTAAGATCGGTCTGCTACCCGAGCTATGACCGAAACACTCTTCGAACCTCTGCAACTTCTGGGCGCACGTTTGTTTTTTCGATTAGATCGCGAGATTCAAGAGCAGCTACACAGGCTATGACCGCGGATGTGATTGATTAGCATATACCTCTAGAGCTTCGAAAGCACCGAGCTCGAGTGGCGATCCGGAGGGTGGAGATGAAGAGGTCCAATTCGGAAGTCCGAGTTCGGAAATCGGAATTCGGAATTCAGTTATCCGGATTCCAGCTTCCGGGTTCTGGGTTCCGGTTCTGGATTCGACCTCCAAATGCAGATATCCGGATGCCGGTTTCCGGTTTCTGGGTTCCAGGTTCTGGATTGGACCTCCCAATGCACCTCTCAATGCAGATATCCGGATTCCGGGTTCCGGGTTCCAGGTTCCGGATTGGACCTCCCAAATCCAGATATCCGGATTCCGGATTCCGGGTTCCGGGTTCCGGGTTTCGGGTTCCGGATTGGACCTCCCAATCCAGATATCCGGATTCCGGGTTCCGGGTTCCAGGTTCCGGGTTGGACCTCCCAAATCCGGATATTTGGATTCCGGATTCTGGGTTCCGGATTCCAGGTTCCGGGTTGGACCTCCCAAATCCAGATATCCGGATTCCGGATTCCGGGTTCTGGGTTCCGGGTTTCGGGTTCCGGATTGGATTTCCCAATCCAGATATCCGGATTCCGGGTTTTTGGTTCCAGGTTCCAGGTTCCGGGTTGAACTTCCCAAATCCAGATATCCGGATTCCGGCTGTTTGTTTTTTTTTTTCTTTTTTATTCTTGTTTTGTTTTGTGTTTCTGTTTTCGCGCTTTGTCCTGCTTTATTCATTTTCCTTTGTTTATTTTATCTTAGCTTTGTTTACGTTTTTCTCATTGTTTTTGTTTTTTTTTGATTTCGCGTTTCTTTTAACTTGTCTTTTTCCGCGTTATCCGTGGTTTACTTTTTTTTGTGTTTTACTTTTCTTTTTTTTTTTCTGTTTTTTGTTCTAGTCTTAGTTTCTTCGTTTTTTTCGTTTGTTGTCCTTTTGTTTGGTTCCTTGTTTTTTATCTCTTGTTTTATTGTTTGCGTCCCCTTGTTCTTTTTTGGTTGCTCTGGATCAGTTGGTATTCGTGTTTTTTTCCTGTCGGCAGGGTGTTTTTTTTATTGCTTTTTAGTTTTTTTTTTTCTTGTTTATTGTGGTATGTTTTGCTTCTATTTCTTTTTCTTTTTGGTTTTTTTACCTTTCTTTGTTTTTTTACCCCTGTTTTATTTTTTTTACTTTTCTTTTTGTTTTGTTTTTTTGTTTTTCCTTTTTTTCTTTCTTTTTTCCCTGTCCTGTTTATTCTTTTATTTTGTTTTCCTTTTTATTTTTTAGTTTGCCGTTTCTTTACGGGTTCCAGGTTCCAGGTTCTGCCTTAGATTTCCTAATCCAGATATCCGGATTCCGGGTTCCGGGTTCCAGATTGGTTTTTCCAATCCAAATATCCGGATTCCGGGTTCGGGCTCCGGATTCGGCGAGCTGGCCACTTCAGCTCCATCGCAGCGCTGGCTCTCAGCAGCATTCCGGATTCTGGTTCCCGGCTGACGGCTTGGGCTGCCTTGCAGGCTCAGGTCCATCGCCGCGCCGACTTTCAGCAGCATTCCGGATTCCAGGTTCGGGTTTCAGGAGCGATTTCCATATTCGATCTCCCAATCTGGATTCCGGGTTTCGGGTTCCAGGGCTTGGGTTCCGGGATGATGCAGTTGGGGAGAGGAGAACCAGGAGGAGGAGGAGGAGGACGAGGACGAGGACGAGGAGGACGAGGATGAGGAGGATAATAATCGGGAGGGAGGAGGAAGGAACCCGAGAGAGGAGGAGGGAGAAGGGAAGCTGGACAAGGGAGGAAGAGGTAGGAGGACCCAGGAGAGAGCGTGAGAGAGGGGGAAGGAGGAGGAGGAGGAGGAGGAGGAGGAGGAGGAGGAGGAGGAGGAGGGGGAGGAGGAGGAGGAGCAGGAGGAGAAGGAGCGGGAAGATCAGCAGTATGAGGGAACGTGCATGGTAGGTCCTGCTTCCGATCTGGACCCCTGGGCGTCCGCAAGGCCCCCAGCGGTCACACGCGCAAACACTTCACGAAGCGTCCTAAAGCCAAACCCTTCGATCCTCTTGAGGGTTGCGCCAGCTGGATGTGTGTTGCGGGGAAAGCTTTTCGGGGGCGAGGCAATCACCTACGGGAACCATCTTAGGATGCTCTTCAGGATACGTAAGTTTGGACGTTCGTGGAACCTTTTTGGGTCTCTTCTGCATCCCCCTGGGAGCCTTCTGGGGCCCTTTGGGAACCATTCTCAGGCCTCGGGGCTAGGCTTCCGAGCTCTATCGGAAGCGAACAAGCGAGAAGGCACACATTAGTGAACAACCGCATTTTTTCCAAGGATATCAACCCCGGGGTTATCCGTGGCAGTCTCCGGTGGCACTCGGGGGCGTTGGAGCTATCTTGAGACCTCCCACCTCGAGCCATCTTGGGCTATCCTCTGCCATGTTTGAGGCTTTGGTGGGCTTGCTTGAACTATCTTCGCTTCCGTTCCCGCTCATGGATGAAGGGACGCAGGGGGATGGGGGAGGAGAAAACATGATGTTTTTTCCCGCACTGAAGATCGACATGCGCTACCGAAGCGGGGTCGCAAGGTTGAGAATGCGGTGAAACTCAGCGAGGCAGCGTCGGACTGTTCAAATGCACAAATGCGCGACACCGACGTTAGGAACGACAGTAATGCGTCCTGTACGTATGCCAACATGGCCGATCAGCAGATCAGAGTCATCGCTACGTCTGCGTTGGCCCCCTTTTTGGGGGCTCGCTGGCGCGGGACATCTGGATCATGCTTCATAAAACCTCGTCCAAAGCGTTGCCTGTTTTCTCCTCGCTGGCGCAGTGTCCAATTGTTTTTCAAACGAAAAATGGACGACCACCATACCCAGTAGCGCCCTGCAGTCATCTACCGCGCCGGAGGTGTCAGGTCATTCACAAAGTCGTTAAATTGTTCGCACGCTTGCGTGTCCACGCCGACTGTGAAACGACTGGCTTCTTCCCTGCGGCAGTCCACTTCAGGCAAATTTGTGAGGCACCATTCGTGGTTGTCCCGGTGCAGCTGGTCCAGCAGTATGACCAGGCTCGCAAACACCTCGGTCAGCGGTGGGAAGCACGTGCGCTTCGACCTGGCCATTGCCAACAGTTTGCACGCGTTGTCGTAAAATATTGCTTCAGGCTTGTGTCCGCTAGCTGTCAGCTTGCCGACCAGGCGCAATAGCATCGCGTACACCAGCTGAAGCGATTCTCCACGAAGGAGTTCGCAAAAACTGACCACCTGTCCACATTGTAGGACGAATGTCTGCATGCCTCCCGTCTCCCTCCGAGCAGTGTAACTCTTCGTCTCTTTATCCACTGGGCAGCCCTTGTTTGCTGCCAAGTCTTTACTGCTCACGGCCAACCAATTCTCTGAGTCCTTTGGGGTGCACCCCCGCCTGCGCGCAGCAGTTGCGCGCTGCCCGCTCTTGTGTCGCCCCTTGGCAAGCTTCTTTCGGATCCGAATTCTTTTCGGGGCCGCCTGCGCAGTTGCTGGCACGACCGCAGGTTTCGCAGACTCATCGGGTGGCGCTGGAACAGCTGCTGGGGGCCCATCGCCCTGTGCGCCGCCAATCTTACTCATATCCGCCGACGCCTCATTGCTGTGGTCGA
>CAUYUJ010004029.1:42500-47500 GCA_963575745.1 Prorocentrum cordatum | reverse complement strand
CGCCGTCGACGATGACGACGAGGATGACGACGGATTCGTGGAGAGGGAGAGCGGGGGAAAACAGAAGGGGAAGGGAAAGCGGGAGGATAGATGTGGTGCGTGGCAATTGGTGCCTGGAATGGTAGGTGGCGGCGCGAATGCCTTGAGATGGAGGTGCCGTCTTCGTTGGCCGAGGGGCCGTAGGGGGGTCCTCGGCCCCCTCCGGCGCCTATCGACGGCAAAGTGGAAGGTTGATTGGTGGGAGCGGGAACCCTCGCAACCCCACTCATGAAAGCTGCGAGGGGTGTGAGGCCTGATGACGGCCCTCGCCGACGAGGCCTAATGACGGCCCTCGCCGAAGGGAGGGGCGAGAGGGAGGGGGGCCACTCCGAGTGTCGATGCCGCCCGCGGCGCCTCTCACTCCTGAGGCGGGATTCCTGCACATGGGGGCCCACAAACCAGCATGCGCAGTTTGGACACCGAGACTGTGTATACGCCACGCCCCCCGGAAGCTCCAGGAGTAACTTTTCACTGCTCCGACGGGCCAGTTTCCTGTCGGTCCCCCGGCGCTGCGTTTCAGCATCCATCGGTGGCTAACCCAGAGGAGCCCGACGCAACGAAATTGTTTACGAAATTCGGCTCCCAAATAAGCCGCAACCCAAAAGCACGGAAGGACCGGTACACCGAAAATCATGTCCCCGGCAGCCTCACCGGGGACATCAATCGGCGCCCTAGGCAGAAACGGGTTGTGTCTTATCCAACCACCAACTCGACCGATCGGCGCACCCCCTTGAATTCCCGATACAGGTGGGAGGGGGCGGGGGGCACAGAAGTTACATAGAATTTACATAAGTAGCCGTCACCCGGCTCAGCCGCAACCGAAATGCACGGAAGGACCGGTATACCGAAAATCATGTCCCCGGCAGCCTCTCCGGGGACATCAATCGGCGCCCTAGGCAGAATCGGGTTGTGTTTCATCCAACCACCAATTCGACCGATCGGCGTACCCCCTTGAATTCCCGATGCAGGTGGGAGGGGGCGGGGGGCACAGAAGTTACATAGAATTTGCATAAGTAGCCGTCAACGGACCATTTTCGTGTCGGGCCCCCCGGGGTTGCGTTTCAGCATCCGTTGGTGGCTAACCCAGAGGAGCCCGACGCAACGAAATTGTAACGAAATTCGGCTCCCGAGTAAGCCGCAACCCAAAAGCACGGAAGGACCGGTACACCGAAAATCATGTCCCCGGCAGCCTCGCCGGGGACATGACTCGGCGCCCTAGGCAGAATCGGGTTGTGTTGTATCCAACCACCAACTCGATTGATCGGCCTACCCCCTTGAATTCCCGATGCAGGTGGGAGGGGGCGGGGGGCACAGAAGTTACATAGAATTTGCATAAGTAGCCGTCACCCGGCTCAGCCGCAACCGAAATGCACGGAAGGACCGGTACACCGAAAATCATGTCCCCGGCAGCCTCTCCGGGGACATCAATCGGCGCCCTAGGCAGAATCGGGTTGTGTTTCACCCAACCACCAATTCGACCGATCGGCGTACCCCATTGAAGTCCCGATGCAGGTGGGAGGGGCGGGGGGCACAAAAGTTACATAGAATTTGCATAAGTAGCCGTTTCCTGGCTGGACCTCGGTGACCTTGAGGAGGTCCCCGGCCTCGGTGACCCGTCCGCGGCCCCATTGATGGAAGCTGCGAGGGGTGTGAGGCCTAATGACGGCCCTCACCGACGAGGCCTAATGACGGTCCTCGCCGAGGGGAGGGGCGAGAGGGAGGGGGGCCACTCCGAGTGTCGATGCCGCCCGCGATGCCTCCCACTCCTGAGGCGGGATTCCTGCGAATGGGGGCCCACAAACCAGCATTCACAGTTTCGACTCCGAGACTGTGTATACGCCGCCCCCCCCGGAACCTCCAGGAGTAATTTTGCACTACACCGACGGACCAGTTTCCTGTCGGCCCCCCGGCGTTGCGTTTCAGCATCCGTTGGTGGCTAACCCAGAGGGGGCCCGAGCGAGGGCGCCAGTTTGGGATTCGGCGCCAGACTCCGTCTGACCTTGGTTGATTCGTCGGAAACGATGCGAGAAGCATTATTGGCCCGTCCTCTGGGGCCGATTTTGCGAGGATGTCCCGAGCGAGGGCGCCAGTTTAGGATTCTGCGCCAGATTCCGTCCGATTTCGTCTGGGTCGCCTGAAACAGCGCAGGAAACACTATTGTTGGCCTCATTTCCTCGCGCACAGGGGGTCAGGATGACGTGAGTTCCACAGAACACACCCTTATCCATAATGGTCTGGGCGGTCTGGAATGCCAATGCTGGCCCATAGCGTGGAACAACTACTCATTCCCATGTTTGTCCGGGGGGTGGCCGTCGATGACAATATCAGGATCGCGATCCCTGGACGTCCCCAC
Source organism: Prorocentrum cordatum (assembly GCA_963575745.1). NCBI lineage: Eukaryota > Dinophyceae > Prorocentrales > Prorocentraceae > Prorocentrum > Prorocentrum cordatum. The sequence continues at coordinate 45,108 of CAUYUJ010004029.1, read as the reverse complement.
GATCCCCGGAGGTCCCCGGAGGTACGGAAAACATAAAACACGCCCGCGAACATCGCGAAACGTCCTCAAGCCTACCTCTTCGATCCTCGAGGGTCGAGGGACTGCGTCTAAGACCCCACGAGCAGTAAGCGCAAGGACCTCTCCTGGGATCCACTCTGGCCAGTTATTCGAGCCGCGTCTTGCCGTGGCAACGAAAGCCTTCAGAAACGTCCGCAACTTTCCCAAGCGAGAACATCGGGAGTTCGGGGTACAATTTAACAGACACGTATGGCGGGAGGAGGAGGAGGACCAGAAGGAGGAGGAGGAGGAGGAGGAGTAGGAGGAGGAGGCTGACGATGATGGTCATGATGCAGAATCTGATGATGATGATGAGGAGGAGGAGGAGGAGGAGGAGGAGGAGGAGCAGGAGGAGGAGGAGGACGATGACGAGGAGGCAAAACAGCAGGAGGAGCAGCAATAGCAGCAGGAACGCCCACGCAAATCTTTTTGGATCGAGCGACAAGCCTCAGCTTCCCACAGTGGTATCGAAGGATATGGGCCCCCCACAACAGGCCTTATAAGGAAGAGTATGCGCACAAGCACTCCCGCTGAACGCATTTGGGCTGGCGCCGATGGGAAACAGCTCCTGCAAAAACAAAGCTGCGAGGCCTTTCGATTTGCCATGCCCCAGCAGAACTCACGCGGTGGACAGGAGAAGGAAAAGGAGGAGGAAGAGGAGGAGGAGGAGGAGGAGGAATGGGTGGTGGAAAGGCGGGGGGAACAGCATTATCGCGTGAGGAGCCCTACCAGGACTAATGTTTGAGCAACGCTCAAATCAAAACTTAGTAAGAGCGTGGCGAACCTGTGATTCGCTTCTCGGCCCATGGTTCTCCCGCCAGGCTGGTGCACCTCCGTCGCCTGCGACGGGCTCTACCGCAGCAGGCTCGGCAGCGGCAGCAGCAGCTGGAGCCCCGGGGGCTGCGTTCGGCGCCCCCTCACTCACGCCCTCGTTGTTCGCCTCGAAGATCGGCCGCGCGGCATTGTACCAGCCCTGGAAGTCCTCGCTCTGGTAGTTGTCGTTGACAGGCCGGCCCTTGAGTTTCTTGAGCACTTTGGCGGCATCGAGGTTGCACATCGACGCCAGATTGTTGGCAACCGAAGTCGCTTCACCCTCGTCCTGCGGGCGCAGCAGGGTGAGCAACCCGCCGCGGACGCCCGCTCTTCCCAGGCTCATGGCGCACATCAGCTTGACAGTGATGCCAGAGCTGTTGCGACGCTGTTCCTCATCAGCGATGAGCCTGCCGACCCTCTTTCCCAGTTCGCACGTTGGGATGTCGTTGCGGGCGCTCAACAGCAGCGCCTTGACGATTGGACATATAAGCCCAGCGAGCTCCTGCATAGAGGCCGTACTCAGCTCTGGAATCGGCGCCGTCTTCGAGACTTTCGAGAGTTTTGCCGGCGGCTCCAGGTCGTTGGACCTGGTTGGCGGTGGGCCAGGCGGCGTAGCCGCCTGACTGCCCGCGGAGACCTCGCCGAACATGTCCGGGCAATTGCGAATCTCTTCGTCTGTCACCTCCTCTGCTTGGGCGCGCACGAGCAATTTTGCAAAGCTCTCCGCCGCCCCACCCAACCACTGCGCGTCGTCAGCGCGCGCCCCTTTCGGGGTGGACGCGCTCGCCTGCTCCAAGTCGATGCTCGGGTCCAGTAGCTGCAGGACCGCCAGGCGTTGACTAATGGCAGGGTCGTTATTGGGGAAGCGCACGACAGTGCCCTTGGAGCCCGCCACTTTTACCAGGCCGGGGATTAAGAGCGCGCAGATCTCGAAGCGCACTTGCACTGCTTCCGCATCGCTGACGCTCGGGTCCATGACGTACTCTTCCCAGTTGAAGTCCCCGCTGAGCAGCTCGTTGTAGCGCTGGCCAAGGTTCCATGGCGTCGTGACCCCCTCCAGAATGCGGCCGAAGAAGATGGGGGGGCGCGGGGTGACGAACGTGCGGAGGTTGTCCCTGCGCGCGCGGAAGTCGGCGAGCTTCGCCCCAATGTCTTCGTGCATCTTGCACTGCTGCGCGTAGAAATCAGCAAGTGCCTTGGCGGGAGGGCTCGCCCTAGCGCGTCTGCTTTTCCTGCGTTATGCCTCTCGTTCCCTCCTCCTTGTTGCAACCTCCATGCCCCCTCCATCCTCCCCCGCCTCCCCTGTCTCCTCGACGCACGCCGTTCATTCTTTGCCCCTCCTCCGTCCTCCACACTGCCCCGCCCCTCTCGTTTCCCCGATTTTACCGCCCTCTCCCCTTTTGCCGACGACTATCTTTCTACCATGAGTCAATGCCAATATGAATACTATTATCATATCCCCCGAGTCTCCGCAGAACATGTCTGGCACTCCTCCGCGCGTTGCTTTCTCTCTCACACACACACACGCACACACGCGCACACACGCACGCACACACACGCGCACAATCACACACACGCGCGCACACACGTACACACATACATAAATACATGCATACATACATACATACCTACCTACATACATACATACATACAGACATACATACACACACGCAAACACACGCAAACACACGCAAACGGACGCACACACACACGCAACCGCACACACACACACACACAA
>CAUYUJ010004029.1:0-40000 GCA_963575745.1 Prorocentrum cordatum | reverse complement strand
GCTCATGCAGGCTGAGGCTGATGCAGGCTGAGGCTCAGGCCGAGGCTGAAGGCAGACTGAGGCTGAGGCTGAAGCAGGCTGAAACTGAGACTGAGGCAGGCTGAGGCTGAGGCTTAGGCAGACTGATGCTGAGGCATGCTGAGGCTGAGGTTGAGGCTGATGCAGGCTGAGGCTGGAGCAGGCTGAGGCTGAGGCCGAGGCTGAAGGCAGACTGAGGCTGAGGCTCATGCAGGCTGAGGCTGAGACTGAGGCAGGCGTCCCCCGTCGTCCATTTTCCTCCCGCTTTCCCCCGCCCCTCCTGCCTCATCTGTCTCCGTAAATCAGGGGGCCGAGCGGTATTACACCGTCCCTGGGTGCGTGAGTGAAGTGGAGTGCCATTCTCCTCGCGCTTTCCCTCGAGCCTTCTCTTCCGTTTCCTCCTCCTCCGCCGCCTCCGCCTCCTGATCCTTCCCATTTCCCTGTTCGTCCCCCTGCTATCTCCATTCCCATCTCCGCACTCCTCACACTCTCTTCCCCTCTTCCATCCACCCTCCTCCCCTCATCCTCCTTCCTGCCCCCTCCCGTTATCCCACTGCCTTGCTCTCTCATCGATTCCCTTCTCCCGCTTCACTCCTTCCTCGCACTCTTCCTCATCGTCGTCGCAGCGCCTTCCCAGCGAGCGCAGAATTCCGCGAGGCGTGGGGGTTGATTGTCTCTGGGGAGAAGGTCTCCAGGATGCCGTCGATCTTGGCTTCCGCTAGGTGAATGACGAGCTCCTCTGGTGTGAGTGCTTCGATCTGCGGTTCACTTAGATCCGCTGGCAACAGGAACTTGATGACCTTTTCAAGCAAGTCGACGGTCGGGACGCATTGGAGTAGATTCGTTTTCTCTCTTGACAGTTTGCCTGCGTCCACCCGCGTCTTCACTTTGGACTGGGCCTTAATCACTTTGTTTGAGCATTGGTTGAAGTCGTCGACGTAATCTTTCCAAGCGTCCTCGTCGAAGGGAAGCGCGTGCAGACCCAAGAGTTTGCTGTAGCGCTTCTTCTGGCCAACCTCGTCAGTCCTGCGGGCGTACCGGACGAACAAGCGTTGAAGAACCAGTAGAATGTTGACCGACGCAGTCACGATCTCATCGAAGTCCAGCTTGTTGAAGTACTGGTCCGTCTCGACGAGTTCTTCGGCCTTTCCGTCGCCGCAATCCGCGGGGAGCAGCTTGTTGATCACTGCAGGGAAGTGGGCAACGAAGAAACGAGCCAATCCCGCAACAGAATCGTCATCATCTTTACCGGCCTTGGGGCGCATAGCCCCTTCCAACTCTTCGATATGGATGAGCCAGATGGCGACCAAATGAGGGTTCTCGATGCTAAACTTGGAGTTCTCGTTGGCGGGGGAGTTGCGACGGTACGCGTGCTCCGCCACCTGGTTGATCTCGTCGAAAGAGCCGCTGGCCCCCCCCTCCAAGAGTTTTTTGAGTAGCTTGCGAGCCTCGTGCTTTAGCCAGACGGCCCGTCCGGATGTCGTTTTCATCATCTGACCCAGCCCGACGGCACTCCCAGCGTCGTAGAGCTCGTCGACTTTCTTGGGATTGGTCGGCTCTTCCGGGGGGGGGAGCTGCCCTGCTACACCGTTGGGGTCAGCCTCCCGCTGGTCCTGCGCGTCCTTGTAGGTGTCCATGTCTTTTTTGTATTGCTTCATGGCGAGCTTGAACTCCTTCTTCTGGTACATGTGCATGATCATGGTGTCCAGCCAGAGCGGGGTGGATTTTCCATCCCCTGTTGCTCCCGTGATGATCATCAGCAAGTTTGGGAAGACCCCCAGCAGGTTCGAGTAGTTCATTTTCACGGCGCTGAGCCGTGAAGACGCCAAAGTGATCATGTGAGCATGCGCGCATCCCGGGTGAACCGAAGTGGCTCGGGCACGCGCTTGGCTCAACTTGTACTGCAGCGGGGGGTGGGCTTGGAGTGCAGATGTGGGAAAGGGAAACTGCCGTTCGATCAAGGCGTACGCCATGTTCGCCTCCTGCTTCGACATCGCAGGCGCCATTGTGAGCTCTTGCTCGGGTCCGGCCAAGCGCGGGTCTGCTCAGGGTCCGAAGCTTCTTCCCTTCTCGAGCCGTAATGGCCATGGACGCATGTGCGAACACTCCTAATATGGCCCTCCTCCGCGGAGCGCGGTGTGATTTGCACTGCGTCCCGCACCGCTATCTGCTAGGATGGAGCCTATCAGGACCTGAGCAACGTTGAAGATCCATGGGGCCCACGCAAACCACAATCACACTACCAAGCGCGGCGGCGCAGCACCAGCGAGCAAAAGCACGTCAGGGCAGGAGGAACCTCCGCGGCATCAATGGGAGGGCGGGGATGTCCGCGCTGGGACGATGGAGGAGGCGGAAGGAGGGGGAGGAGGAGGAGGAGGAGGAGGAGGAGGAGGAGGAGGAGGAGGAGAGGGAGGAGGGGGAAGAGGAGGACGGAGGAGCACGGGCGATGAAGAACGGGGGGGGGGGGAAATGGGCAGGGGGGGATGGGGAACTCGGAGGCGGGAAGACGGCCCCCCCCCCCCCCCCCCGCCCCCGCAGTCGCAGGAGTTGGGGAAGTGAGCAATGTCAATCAAGTCGTCTGCCGCAAGTCCCGCCGCTGCGCCATCGCAGTATTCTGGGCGTCGAATGTTCAAGAGGTCGCGGGCCGTCACATGTGACACCCCGCGTTTTTGGAATGCTCAGGTGGCCTGGTTGGTGTTTTTCGGGGGCCCCCCGGGCCGCTGGGCAGCGTTTTGGGGGCGCCTCGGAGGCTCTCGGGGATTCCTTGGGCTGTCTGAGGGCGCCCTTTGGGCCGCCTACCGAATTCGGAGTCCGTCTTGGGAGGCGCTCTGGCTGTTTTTGGGCCGTTTCTTCGGAATTCAAAGAGCCGTCCGGGGGTTCCGCTGGGCTGACTTGCGGTCCTCTTGGGGCCCTCCTGGGCCATCTTCGAAATTTTCTCGGGCCGCCACGGGTCTCTCTTAAGGCCTTCGTGGGCGTCTTGGGGCCATATTGGAGGCATCTTGGGCCGTTGCTATTTGACGAAAGCCCCAAACAGGGAGATTCAGAACATCCATCAAAATCCGAAGGGCACTTGATGGTCTGGGCCTCTTCGGGCCTTGCTGGAGGTTCTCTTCAAGCACTTCTGCAGCGTCCTTGCAGTCTCTTGGGCAGTTATGGCGCCATCAGGGCTTGCGTCGGGGGCATCTTGGAATGGAATGAGGGGCCACATCAAAGGCGATGATCAGCATCAGGGTTGCACGGCCTTCGGACCTTGAGACCTTAGGGCCTGAATGTGGTCAGGCGCTATGGCGTTTTAGGTTGTGGGTGTTCGTGCATCTGGGTGTTCGGGCGCTCGGGCTTTGGAGTTTTGGGGCGTCAGGGTCTGAATGCCTTCGGGTATCGTGGCCTTCTGCCCTTGGGGTGTTCCGGCGTTCTGGCCCTAGGGCATTGTGGTCTTATGGCCTTGGGGCCCTAGGGCCGTATGGCCTGAGGGCCTTAGGGCCTGAGGGTCTTAAGGTATTCTGGTTTCAGGGCAATGATGCGTTAGGGCCCGGGGGTGTTAGGGCTTCAGGGATTTAGGGCTTCACGTCTTGAGGGTGTTCGGATCTGAGGGTCTCAGCGTGGTAGGGTCCTAGGGTATTGTGGTCTTCGGGCGCCAGGGGAATGGGTCTCAGCGTGTCATGGTCTTCGGGCACGAGGGTCTCATGGTGCTCGGGCTCTAGGGTGTTATGGTTTCCTGGTGTTGGTGTCCTAGGGCGTTACGCTTTCTTTGGGTTATGGTGTTATGGTATTAGAGCGTCGTGGCTTTAGGGCGTTCTGGCTTGAGGGCGTTCGGGCATTGTTGTTTCAGTGCGCTCGGGGTTTAGGGAGTTAAGGTCGTAGGATGGCAGGGCCTTACGGTCTGAGAGCCTCACGGCTTCAGGGTGTTGTATGTTTGCGGGGTTTAGGGTTTTAGGGTGTTTGGTTGTTAGGCTCCCACTGTATCAGTGTACTTTGGTCTTCGTGCTTAAATGTTTGAAGGTCTTAGGGCCCACAACAGTTCTCACTTGAAGCTTGTGCGACGTGTCCCACCCACGCAAGACCCGTGGCATACAGAAATCATGGACTTGTCGAACCCAACCATGACCCATGACATACATAGCTCAACACGTCGACGACGACAACTATGAGCACGATGCTGCAGGATGATGATTCTGGTGACGATGCCGATGATGATCATGAGGAAGATGATGATCAGCCTGGGCCAGCTTGGGGCAGCTTGGGCCGCCCTGGCCAGCTTGCCCAGCCTGGTGCAGATTGGGCCAGCCTGGGCCGCTGGCCAGCCAGAAACAGCTTGGACCACTTGGCAGCTTGGGCCAGCTTGGGCCAGCCTGGGCCAGCCTGGGCCAGCCTGGGCCAGCCTGAGCTTGGCCCAGCCTGACCCAGCCTCGGGCAGCCTGGGCCAGCCTGGGACAGCCTGGCCAGCCTGGCCCGGCTTGGCCCAGCTTGGCCTGCTCCGGCCAGCTTGGGCCAGCCTGGGCCAGCTTGGCGCAGCCTGGGCCAGCCTGGGCCAGCTTGGCCAGCTTGGTCAGCCTGGCCAGCCTGGGGCAGCATGGGCCAGCTTGTGCCATCTTGGGCCAGCCTGGGCCACCCTGACCAGCCGGGGACAGTTTGGGCCAGCCTGGCCTGCCTGGGCAGCCTGGGCCAGCGTGGGCCAGCCCGTGCCACCCTGTGCCAGCCTGGCCAGCTTGGCCAGTTTGGGCCAGCCTGGGGCAGCTTGACCAGCTTGAAACAGCCTGGGCCAGCCTGGGCCACCTTGGCCAGCTTGGGCCGGCCTGGCCCAGCCTCGTGCAGCTTGGGCCAGCCTGGCCAGCTTGGCCAGCCTGGGCCATCCTGGGCCAGCCTGGGCCAGCTTGGGCAAGCTTGGGGCAGCCTGGCCAGCCTGGGTCAGCCTGGGTCAGCCTGGGCCAGCCTGGGCCAGCCCGGGCCAGCCTGGGGCCGCGTGTTTACGATGCAGTATTATTGCAAGGGATTTTGGCCGCATTGCACGAAGCCGTATGCTTTGCAAGGGAAAATCGGGTGCGCATGAGGGGATGTGCGCCGCGTTGTATTTTTGCAAGGGATTCTGGCCGCATGTGCACGAAGCCATGCGCGCTGCAAGGGAAAGTGTGTGTGTGTGTGTGTGTGTGTGGGGGGGGGGGCGCATAGAGGGGATGTGCGCCGCGTGATATTCTAGGAAAGGATTCCTGCCGCATGTGCACGAAACCATATTGCTTGCTCAGGAAAGTGGTGGGGGGAGGCATAGATGGGATGTGCGCCGCCAGGCATGTTTTGCAGGATATCCTGGCCGCATGCGCAGATGCGTTACCCCCCGACACCCGCGACAATTCGGGAATCTCGCCCTGCCCGCGGGCCCCGTCGCAATTGTTCGTCGGGGCCGCAGGCTGTCTTGTTGATTTGAACGCGCTCGACGCGCGCGGTGCGTCGCGCGCCGCTGAGGCGCCGACCGTCAACGACGCCATTCCAGGTCGAGTTCGGCTCTTGGGAGCCGATGCGCGCGTGCGTTCGCGCGGCCACAGATGGGCGATTGGCGGTTGCTCGGGCCGTTCCCGCTGCGGACACCCTCGCGATTTGCGCGAGTCGACCTGGCCGGCGCGTACCTCTTGACATCGCGCAGCCGCGACCAGTTCGCATGAGCGCGGTTTCTCGCGCCGGTTTCGTTTGGCGGGCCCCAGCAGGCGCACCTCGAGCCACTCGAGTGAACGCCCGCTCGTCTCCTTCCAATGGCCCCCATGCGACCCGCCCATTCGACTTCGCGCGCCCGACCCGACCCGGCCGCCAGGGTTCTCGCGCGCGAATTCGATCATTCATCATGCGTTCATGCCCCGCCCGCCCGATTCGACCCGCCCGCATGCATGGGCCCGCCCGACCCCGCCCGCCCTCTCGGGACCCCGCCCGCACCCTGAACGACGGGCGCCCGCGCTGTGAAAATGCCACGCCAGCCCGACTCGCCCGCCCGACCCGCCCGCGGATCCAGCGCGCTCTCGGGCTGGTTCCAGTTGCGCGCCCTGGGGCACCCCGCCGATGCTGCCAGGGCTGCGCGCATCGCGCCTGCGGGTTTTATTCGGTCCTGCGGCGCCCCCAACGGGTTTTTACGATTCAAGCATCGTCGATCATTCTGGTGGCGGTTGCTTCCATGCGGGTTTCTATGAGGCTCTGTTTGGGCTGGCGACGCCGCGGTCTGGGTTCAATGTGAATGTCATGCGTGACTGCGAGGCCATCCGATGGTTCTATCTTGTTTGCATATCGTACATCTGCGTCCCACTCGTACTTCGTGCGTCCCAGTTCACTATTCATGCGGTGCTAGGGCTTTCGGGCGTTAGGGCGCTGGGGAATTCGCCGCGCGGTGGACCCCCAATCGGCATCCTATTTCGCCCTCTGCGCGTTCCGTCCGTGCCCGACATTCATGGCCCGAGGATAGTGCGCGCGCCCCTTGCGGTGCGATTGGATTCAACGCAATCCCGTTCGGGATTTCACGATTCATGCATCGTCGATTATTCTGGTCGCGGTTGTTTCCATGCCGGGTTCTATGAGGCTCTGTCTGGGTCGGATTCAACGCGATGCCGCGCATGTGCTATCGGGCGCTGATCTTCTGCTGGCAGGGCTTATTTCCCGCGCGTGGGGCTTATTCGATGTTGCTGGCCCATGCTGGGACTCACTTTGGCTACGTCATGGATCGCGCCAGTGAGTCCTGAGCTACGCGATGGAGTCCCAGGTGCATTCCGCGATGCCGCATCAGGTCCACGCGTGCACGCCGACGTCGTCGTCGTTGTCGTCGGCGTCGCCGAAGTCGTTGCCCCCGTCTTCGTGGGCGGCACCCGCGCCCCGCGCGCTTCGACGAGAGGGCTCGCGTCCGTCATCCGTCAGCGCGCGCCCTCCGCGGCGGACGCCGCGCTCGCGCAGCGCCCCTCGGCGGACGCCCGCGGGCGCGCCCAGATGCGCGCCCTCCCGGCCCCGCGACGAATTTGAATAGGGATGTTGGCCTTGCCCGCGGGCCACGTCGGAATTGATCGTCGGTGCGGCGCGCTTTTTTGTGTTTTGTTTGAACGCGCTCGAAGAGCGCGCGGTGCCTCGCGCGCCGTTGAGGCGCCGACCTTCAACGACGCCATTCCAGGCCGTGTTCAGCCTCTGGGAGCCGATGTGCGCGCGTTTTTGCGCGGCCACTGATGAGCGGCTGGCGGCGGCTCGGCCCGTTCCAGTCGCGGACGCCCTCGCGACGTGAGCGAGTCGACCTGTCCGCGCGTCGCTCGACATCGCGCAGCCGCGACTAGTTTGCGTTTGCACGAGCGCGGGTGCTCGTGCCGATGTCGCGTCGCGGACTCTGGCAGACGGCGCCCCCGATGGCCCGGATTGGATTCGGCGCAATGCCGTTCGGGATTTCACGATTCACGCATCGTCGATTATTCTGGTGGCGGTTGTTTACATGCCGGGTTCTATGAGGCTCTGTTTGGGTTGGATGCGCCTCGGTCTTGGCTCACTTTGAATGTCATGCGTGACGGCGAGGCCATCCGATGTTTCGTTCTTGTGTGGATATTGCACCAATGCGACCCACGTGCACTGCATATGCGTCTCTTTTTTTATTTTTCTCAAATGCGGAAACATCGACGTTTACAAGTGCCGGAATGCAATTTTCACGCAGTGGTTTCGTGCCAAGCTCGTTTTGGCGATCGCGGCGAAACAGATAGGAAAAATATGCCTCCCACGGAACCCCCCTCCATGAAAAACAAGGAGAAGCAGCCCCCCCATCATGAAAGCAAAACACCAATATCAAAAAAAAAAAAAAAAAAAAAAAAAGAATAGAAAAAAGGAGAAGCAGCGCTTCTCCTGTTCTCTTTTTTTTTGCCCCCGGGTCTGTTTCCGCGCCAGTGCGCGCGCTTTCGATTGCCGTTTGCAGCTCTTGGTTGACCTCCCAATCGTCGTCCTCCTTCGTTCTCTGCGCGTTCTGTCCGCGCCCTGGATTCATGGCCCGAGGATGGCGCGCGCGTGCCCCTCGCGGCGCGGCTGGATTCAACGCGATGCCGCGCGTGTGCTGTCGGGCGCTAGTCATCTGCTGTCTCGGCTGATCATTTCCCGCGCGTGGGGCTTTTTCGATGTTGCCGGCCCGTGCTGGGACTCACTTTGGCTACGTCATGGATCGCGCCGGTGAGTCCTGGGCTACGCGATGGAGTCCCAGGTGCATTCCGCGATGCCGCATCAGGTCGACGCATGCACGCCGGCGTCGTCGTCTCCGTCGTCGACGTCGCCGAAGTCGTTGCCCCCGTGTTCGTGGGCGGCACCCGCGCCCCGCGCGCCTCGACGAGAGGGCTCGCGCGCGTCATCCGCCAGCGCGCGTCCTGCACGGCGGACGCCGCGCTCGCGCGGTGCCCCTCGGCGGACACCTGAAGGTGCGTCCAGATGCGCGCCCCCCCGCCCCCGCGACGAATAGGGATGTTGGCCTTGCCCGCGGGCCACGTCGGAATTGCTCGTCGGTGCGGCGCGTGTTTTTTTGCTTTTGTCTGAACGCGCTCGAAGAGCGCGCGGTGCCTCGTGCGCCGGCGAGGCGCCGACCGTCAAAAACGCCATTCCAGGCTGTGTTCAGCCTCCGGGAGCCGATGTGCGCGCGTTTTCGCGCGGCCGTTGATGAGCGGCCGGCGGCGGCTCGGCCCGTTCCAGTCGCGGACGCCCTCGCGACGTGAGCGAGTCGACCTGTCCGCGCGTCGCTCGACATCGCGCGGCCGCGACTAGTTTGCGTTTGCACGAGCGCGGGCGCTCGTGCCGATGTCACGTCGCGGACTCCGGCAGACGGCGCCCCCGATGGCCCGGATTGGATTCGACGCAATGCCGTTCGGGATGTCACGAGTCACGCACCGTCGATTATTCCGGTGGCGGTTGTTTCCACGCCGGTTTCTATGAGGCTCTGTCTGGGCTGGATGCGCCTCGGCCTGGGCTCACTTTGAATGTCACGCGTGACGGCGAGGCCACCCGATGTCTCGTTCTTGTGTGGATATTGCGCCAATGCGTCCCACGTGTATTGCATAAGCGTCCCTGTTATATTTTTAATTTCTCAAGAGCGGAAATATCGATGTCTATAGGTGCCGGAATGCCATTTTCACGCAGTGGTTTCCTGCCAAGTTCGTTTTGGCGATCGCGGCGAAACAGATCGGAAAAATATGCCTCCCCCCGAACCCCCCACCATGAAAAAACAAGGAGAAGCAGCCCCCCACCATGAAAGCAAACACACCAAAACCAAACCAAAAAAAGAATAGAAAAAATGAGAAGCAGCGCTTCTCCTTCTTTCTTTTTTTCTTTTTTTGGCCCCCGGGTCTGTTTCCGCGCCAGTGCGCGCGCTTTCGATTGCCGTTTGCAGCGCTTGGTTGACCTCCGAATCGGCGTCCTCCTTCGTTCTCTGCGCGTTCTGTCCGCGCCCTGGATTCATGGCCTGAGGATGGCGCGCGCGCGCCCTCGCGGCGCGGCTGGATTCAACGCGATGCCGCGCGTGTGCTGTCGGGCGCTAGTCATCTGCTGTCTCGGCTGATCATTTCCCGCGCGTTGGGCTTTTTCGATGTTGCCAGCCCATGCTGGGACTCACTTTGGCTACGTCATGGATCGCGCCGGTGAGTCCTGGGCTACGCGATGGAGTCCCAGGTGCATTCCGCGATGCCGCATCAGGTCGACGCATGCACGCCAGCGTCGTCGTCTCCGTCGTCGACGTCGCCGAAGTCGTTGCCCCCGTGTTCGTGGGCGGCACCCGCGCCCCGCGCGCCTCGACGAGAGGGCTCGCGTGCGTCATCCGCCAGCGCACGCCCTGCACGGCGGACACCGCGCTCGCGCGGCGCCCCTCGGCGGACACCTGAAGGTGCGTCCAGATGCGTGCCCCCCGCCCCCGCGACGAATAGGGGTGTTGGCCTTGCCCGCGGGCCACGTCGGAATTGCTCGTCGGTGCGGCGCGTGTTTTTTTGTTTTGTCTGAACGCGCTCGAAGAGCGCGCGGTGCCTCGTGCGCCGGCGAGGCGCCGACCGTCAAAAACGCCATTCCAGGCTGTGTTCAGCCTCCGGGAGCCGATGTGCGCGCGTTTTCGCGCGGCCACTGATGAGCGGCTGGCGGCGGCTCGGCCCGTTCCAGTCGCGGACGCCCTCGCGACGTGAGCGAGTCGACCTGTCCGCGCGTCGCTCGACATCGCGCAGCCGCGACTAGTTTGCGTTTGCACGAGCGCGGGTGCTCGTGCCGATGTCACGTCGCGGACTCCGGCAGACGGCGCCCCCGATGGCCCGGATTGGATTCGACGCAATGCCGTTCGGGATTTCACGATTCACGCATCGTCGATTATTCTGGTGGCGGTTGTTTCCATGCCGGGTTCTATGAGGCTCTGTCTGGGCTGGATACGCCTCGGTCTGGGCTCACTTTGAATGTCATGCGTGACGGCGAGGCCATCCGATGTCTCGTTCTTGTGTGGATATTGCACCAATGCGTCCCACTTGTGTTGCATATGCGTCTCTGTTGTATTTTTAGTTTCTCAAGGGCGGAAATATCGATGTCTATAAGTGCCGGGGTGCCATTTTCACGCAGTGGTTTCCTGCCAAGTTCGTTTTGGCGATCGCGGCGAAACAGATCGGAAAAATATGCCCCCCCCCAACCCCCCACCATGAAACAAAAAAAAAGGAGAAGCAGCCCCCCACCATGAAAGCAAAACACCAAAACCAAAAAAAAAAAAAAGGAAAAAGGATAAGCAGCGCTTCTCCTTTTTTTGCCCCCGGCTCTGTTTCCGTGCCGGTGCTCGCGCTTTCGATTGCCGTTTGCCGCTCCTGGTTGACCTCCCACTCGGCGTCCTCCTTCGTTCTCTGCGCGTTCTGTCCGCGCCCTGGATTCGTGGCCTGAGGATGGCGCGCGCGTGCCCCTCGCGGCGCGGCTGGATTCAACGCGATGCGGCGCGCGTGCTGTCGGGCGCTAGTCATCTGCTGTCTCGGCGTGCGATTTCCCGCGCGTGGGGCTCTTTCGATGTTGCCGGCCCATGCTGGGACTCACTTTTGCTACGTCATGGATCGCGCCGGTGAGTCCGGGGCTGCGCGATGGAGTCCCAGGTGCATTCCGCGATGCCGCATCAGGTCGACGCATGCGCGCCGGCGTCGTCGTCTCCGTTGTCGACGTCGCCGAAGTCGTTGCCCCCGCGTTCGTGGGCGGCCCCCGCGCCCCGCGCGCTTCGACGAGAGGGCTCGCGTGCGTCATCCGCCAGCGCGCGTCCTGCGCGGCGGACGCCGCGCTCGCGCGGCGCCCCTCGGCGGACACCTGAAGGTGCGTCCAGATGCGTGCCCCCCCCGACCCCGCGACGAATAGGGATGTTGGCCTTGCCCGCGGGCCACGTCGGAATTGCTCGTCGGTGCGGCGCGTGTTTTTTTGTTCTGTCTGAACGCGCTCGAAGAGCGCGCGGCGCCTCGTGCGCGCCGGCCGTCAAACACGCCAATCTAGGCTGTGTTCAGCCTCCGGGAGCCGATGCGCGCGCGTGTTCGCGCGGCCACTGATGAGCAGCCGGCAGTGGCTCGGTCCGTTCCCGTCGCGGGCGCCCTGGCGACGTGGGCGAGTCGACCTGTCTGGCGCGCGTCGCTCGACATCGCGCAGCACGAGCGCGTGTGCTCGCGCCGATGTCACGTCGCGGACTCCGGCAGACGGTGCCCCCAGTGGCCCGGATTGGATTCGACGCAATGCCGTTGGGAATTTTTTTTACGCTTCGCGTATCCCCACCAGCCCATCTCACAGCAGCAACTCTCGCGAAGCATGCCGACAGTCGTGTTTTTTCAGGCGTGTGTCCGCTTGGCCCCGCATATCTCCCCTGTTCCTCCTTCCTCCCGCCTCCTTGTACATCCTCCTTGTGAGGGGAGCGGGAGAAGGACGAGGCGGAGGAGGAGGGAGAGAAAGCGCTCCTCGTGGTTTGAGTCGTTTGGGGTTTCTCGTCCTGGTGTGAGTCGTTCGGGCCCTTCTTCCTGGTGTGAGTCGTTCGGGCTCTTCGTGGTGTGAGTCGTTCGTGCTCTTCGTCCTGGTGTGAGTCGTTCGGGCTTCTCGTGGTGTGAGTCGTTCGGGCCCCTCGTCCTGGTGTGAGTCGTTCGGGCCCCTCCTCCTGGTGTGACTCGTTCGGGCTCCTCGTGGTGTGAGTCGTTCGGGGCCTTCGTCGTGGTGTGAGTCGTTTGGGCTCCTCGCGGTGTGAGTCGTTCGGGCGCCTCGTCCTGGTGTGAGTCGTTCGAGCCCCTCTTTCTGGTGTGAGTCGTTCGGGCTCTTCGTGGTGTGAGTCGTTCGGGCCCCTCGTCCTGGTGTGAGTCGTTCGGGCCCCTCGTGGCGTGAGGCGTTCGGGCACCTCGTCCCCTTTTGGGGCATCTTGGGGGCGTCTTGGCGGCCCCAGGGGCTTCTAGGAGCGTCTTGGGTGCCTTGGGGGAGCCTCTTCGGGCCTCTTGGGAGCCTCTTGGAGGCCGTTTGGGGCGTTGTGGGGGCCTCTTGGCGGCCCCAGGGGCTTCCAGGAACGTCTTGGGTGCCTCGGGCGAGCCTCTTGGGGCCTCTTGGGGGCCTCTTGAGGGCCTATTGGGGGCCTCTTGGAGGCCTCTTGGGGGCCTCCTGGGGGCCTCTTGGGGCCGTCATGGGGCCTCTCGGCGCCTCCTGGGCGCTTCTTGGGGTCATCTTGGAGGAGATCGATCAAAGAAGAGGGGAGCTTTAATGAGCGCTGCCCCCTCACGCCCAAAGGGCGGTTGAGAACAGAGAGAGCTCTCTAAACCACTCACGCCCAAAGGGCTGGTCCAGAGCATGCTCCACAGTAGCGCTGCGGACAAGAGCATCGTGCTGGTATAGTCGATTGCCAACCCATTCCAGGAGAACGCCGAGATACCCTCCCTCTTCAGCCACCTCTGGCCCCAGAGTGATGCGAGTAGCGTAATCTTTCTTCGGCGCAGCCGTTACGACATGTAGCGCTCCGCTCCGATAGGCGGTGTCCAGAATATCTGGGCTAACGTGCGGGCTAGCAATGCGAATGTCTCGACAGCCTGCGCTAAGCGCATTATCCTGGCTGCCCATGTGGGACAATACGCGCGTACTTATCATCCACAACATGCGATGCTTGTCAGTCGCGAAGTCGCCGTCGGAATCTACGCGCCAACTAGCATCCCTGTCAGTGTACGTGTGCACGTTGCACACGATGGTAGCACTACCGAGATTGTCGTCGTGAACCTTCAGACGCACCACATCTTCGTTGCGAACAGACCCCGTCCGCAATTCGCAAAGCAACTTGCCCTTCGCAGCATGCAGCAAGGCCGGCACGATCTCGGACTCGAAGTTGAGCCTGGTCTTGCGAGCGACGTTGCTGGGCCCCAAGCCACAACAGTCCACGGACATGCGCACGGCGAACTTCACCAATTGGGCGCAACTGCCCCCCCGAGCCACGATATCTGCGGGCGCGAAAACCGTGTCACCGCAAGCTTTCCAGGAAGTGCTGGGCCGCTCGGGAGGGGGAGGCTCTTTCGTACCTAACTGTGCGACGAGTTTCCTCATGCAGTTCAACTCACCGTAGCCATCCTGCCTCGGCCTCTTGGCAAAGTGAGCGAACTTCTGCGTGAGGCCCTCCTCCGCGAACTCTATGGCTTTCACGGCGTTCAATTTGATTGCACGAACTAGATGTGGCGGTAGACAATCCGCAATGTCTGCTGGGCGACGACGATATGGCGACGCTCGGTCGTTGCCACAAGAAACAGGAATGACAACCTCCTCCTCGGCACGCACTGCCACCCAAAACTTCAACAAGTGCTTGCCAGGCAATGCACTGTGGACGACGTCAGCCTCGACACGCGGTAACCATGCACCACGAACTGCGAGAATGACACGCGGAGTCTCTACTGTATCTGGAAATTGGCAGGCGGCACGACCCTTGAGCAAACACTTCGACCCGTTCCGAGCCGGATGAGCGCAGACGGTTCCAAGCGATTCCACGGACGATCGTGCGCATGTAGCTTGCCACGCGCCTGCCCGCGCGCGGAGAGGGCCTGGGCGCCCTGTCGCCTGCGGGCGACCGCGCGGGTTAGCCCCCGCAAAAGCCAAAAAGAGCATGTCCACACGCCGGGTAAAGCCTAAAAGGGTTTTCGTCTGCCTGATCCTTCCCTCCCGCTTTTCTCCTTCTTCTTTCATCGAAGTCGGAACCCCCGCCCCCTATGACGCCCCCTGTTGGACTGGGTGGTCTACTCAGGTCGCGGGGGGGGATGGGGGGGGGGTCGTTGCCACGGCCGGTGCTTCGTTTTCATGACGGGTGGGGGGGGGGCACCGTTCCCTCGGATGGGCACGCCCCCCCCTCCAAGGGCCTCCGAGCCCTCCCTCTCCGTCCTTTTCTTCTCCCTTATCCTCCCCCCCCCTCGCGGTTTTCGAAGCCTTTGGCGTCTCCGCCCACCGCCCTTGGGAGTATCCTAGTGGCCTCTGGCCCACTCCGCCACCGTGCTGTGCCGGTGGACAAGAGGCGCACGGGGTAGACGAGATGGTTAAAGGGGGGGCCAGTGGCTTCGCTCGGGCGTCTTGGAGCGCACGCGCGTAGTTGGGTTCTGCAGGGTTTCCTTGGGGGGTGTCTTTTTGCCAGTGTACACAAAGTGGCCAATGCTGTCGAATTTGAGACGTATAGTTCTCTCTTTTTGTATACGTCTGGGCCCCGAACGACTCACGCCAGGACGAGGGGCCCGAACGACCCGCGCCACGAGGGGCCCGAACGACTCGCACACAAGGAGGGGCCCGAACGACTCACACCAGGACGAGGGGCCCGAACGACTCACACCACGAGGAGCCCGAACGACTCACGCACAAGGAGGGGCCCGAAACGACTCACACCATTACGACGAGCCCCTACGACTCACCACGAGGAGCCGAACGACCCTCGCCCACGAGGTGGCCCAACGACTCACCCCGGTTGCGTCTTCAACGCTCATACCACGAGGGAGCTCGAACGAACTCACCCCAGGGGGGCCCGAACGACTCACACCAGGACGCCGGGGCCGAACGACTCAACGCCACGAGGAGCCCGAACGACTCACACACAAGGAGGGGCCCGAACGACTCACACCACGAGGACCCCGAACGACTCCGCCACGATGGCCCGAACGACACACAAGGAGGGGCGAACGACTCCCACCAGACGATAGGCCCGAACGGGTCACGCCACACCAGGACGAGCGGCCCGAACGACTCACAGAAAACCCCCAGACGCATGCACAAACGAACGAACGGCCCGAACGACTCACAAAGACCTCACCAGAAAACGAGCGGCCCGAACGACTCACAGAAAACCCCCCGAACGACTCACAGAAAACTCACGAGAACCAAAGAAAATCCCCAAAACAACCCAGCCATATGCAAAAAGAGAGAACCATACGTGCCAACCGAGCTGCTGGCCCGAGGCCCCCTCTCTGCGCTGCCCCGGCTGGGTCCTGGTTCCTTTGTCGGGTCCTGTTATCTCGCCTTTGCTGGTTCCTCCGATCTCGCCGTTGCTGGTGCCTGGTTTTCCTGTTTTTTTTTTTCGGGTTCCTATCGGGTTTACTGGTCGTGCAGGCTCTGAAGATGTTACTATTGCTTTGTCCTGGGAGTCGAGACAGGGGACTCGGGTCCACAAGGGAGTGTGACAAAGGCTAGGGTCCACAAGGGTTTTGCCATCAGAGGGTCGAAGGCGTGACGATTCCCTAGCGGTTTTCCGTAGCCATTGTGGGGCAAGTCAAGTTAGCTCCGCACGGACGCTCTTCTGCAGTGAGTTTAGCTCCGCACGGACGCTCTTCTTCCCAACGCCTGAGGGCGTGTGGCAGAGTTCACGGAGATGCCAGTCGATCCACTAATGAGAATGATGCCAACCGAGTTGCTGGCCCGAGCCCTCCCCCTTGCAGTGCCTTGGATGGCTCGCCTTCGTCAATATCATGTCTGCGTTGCTCTGTGCTGAGTGGAGGCCTGTGGGTAAGAACTAGACATTCGAACTGCACAGGGAGCGCAAGACAGAGCTAATGCAGGAGTTCGGTTGTCAGTGCGTCGCAGATAGGTGAATCGTTCCGGCTCCTCGTGGTGTGAGTCGTTTGGGCCCTTCGTTCCTCTTGGCGCGAGTCGTTCGGGCTCTTCGTGGTGTGAGTCGTTCGGGCCCGTCGTCCTGGAGTGAGTGGTTCGGGCCCCTCCTTGTGTGTGAGTCGTTCGGGCTCCTCGTGGCGTGAGTCGTTCGGGTCCGTCGTCCTGGCGTGAGTGGTTCCTCGTTGGTGGTGAGTCGTTCGGGCCCCTCGTCCTGGTGTGAGTCGTTCGGGCCCTTCCTTGTGTGTGCGTCCTTCGGGCTCCTGTGTGAGTCGTTCGGGCCCCTCGTCCTGGTGTGAGTCGTTCGGGCCCTTCCTTGTGTGTGCGTCTTTCGGGCTCCGTGAGTCGTTCGGGATCCTCGTCCTGGTGTGAGTCGTTCGGGCTCCTCCTTGTGTGTGCGTCGTTCGGGCTTCTCGTGGTGTGAGTCGTTCGGGCCCCTCGTCCTGGTGTTAGTGGTTCGGGCCCCTCCTTGTGGGTGAGTCGTTCGGGCTCCTCGTGGTGTGAGTCGTTCGGGCCCCCCGTCCTGGTGTGAGTCGTTCGGGCGCCTCCTTGAGTGTGAGTCTTTCGGGCTCTTCGAGGTGTGAGTCGTTGGGGCCCCTCGTCCTGGTGTGAGTCGCTCGGGCCCCTCCTGTGTGTGAGTCGTTCGGGCTCCTCCCTGTGTGTGAGTCGTTCGGGCTCCTCGTGGTGTGAGTCGTTCGGGCCCCTCGTCCTGGTGTGAGTAGTTCGGGCCCCGCCTTGTGTGTGAGTTCTTTCGGGCTCCTCGTGATGTGAGTCGTTCGGGCCCCTCGTCCTCGCGCGAATCGTTCGGGCCCCTCCTTGTGTGTGAGTCGTTCGGGCTTCTCGTGTGTGAGTCGTTCGGGCCCCTCGTCCTGGTGTGAGTCGTTCGGGCTCCTCCTTGTGTGCGTGTCGTTCGGGCCCCTCGTGGTGTGAGTCGTTCGGGCCCCCCGTCCTGGTGTGAGTAGTTCGGGCCCCTCCTTGTGTGTGAGTCGTTCGGGCTCCTCGTGGTGTGAGTCGTTCGGGCCCCTCGTCCTCGTGTGAATCGTTCGGGCCCCTCCTTGTGTGTGAGTCGTTCAGGCTCCTCTTGGTGGAAGTCGTTCGAGCCCCTCGTCCTGGTGTGAGTCGTTCTTTGTCCTGGGAGTCGAGACAAGGGACTCGGCTCCACAAGGGAGTCTGACAACGGTTAGGGTCCACATGGGTTGTGCCATTAGAGGGTAGAAGGCATTACGATTCCCCAGCGATGTTCCGTAGACATTGTGGTACAAGTCTAGTTGGCTCAAGCCTTTGTGGACGAGTGCCCATCCAACTGCTTCTGGCTCTTCCGTGAGCTCCGCGTATCACTGGTGCAGTGAGTTTAGCTCCGCACGGACGCTGGTCTTCACAGCAGCTGAGGGGCGTGCGGCAGAGTTCACGGAGATGCCAGTCGTAGACTTACGTAATGTTCACGCGCCGTTGCCTCGGGCGGTGCGAGACTTGCAGGGGGTGATGATGGAGACGATGCCTACAGCTGGAGACGGCGCGTGTGCCATTCATTCTGCGTGGGGCGAATGGGAGAGGAGCGAGCTGGCGAAGCGTGACGCTCGCGCTTTTCTCCGGGACACATTCGGCCCCACCCCTGACATTTTCAAATCGAGGCTGTCGTCCGAGGAGCTGCTGGGCGACATGGAATGGGCACTCTGGGATTTGATCCAACCTTTTGCGAAGCAGTCGGACCCCTTCGGTGCTCCGCTGCAATCGGGAGACAACGAAGGTCAGCACGTGTGGCACTGCCTGCTGGAATCCTATTTCGACGTTGCTCAGCGTTGTGTTGAGGCATGCCGGGAAGAACTGCAAAAGTTCGAACTGCACAGGGAGCGGAAAACAAGGATCATGCAAGAGTTTGGTTCTCTCCGCGTCGGAGATTTTCAGGATGTCTTTATAATGCCTGTGATGCGATCCCTGGGCTTGTTGGATAAGTACACGGCAGAAGCATCTGATGAGTTTTGTGGAGGACGCCGCCTGAGCAAGTGCGAGGCGCTGTTCGCGGGAACCGCTGGCGCTCGAGAGTGGCACAGAAGTGTCGTTGAAGATGCGTGCCTCCAGAACTCATTCGATTTGTTTTTCAGTAAGATCCACGACGTGGTTGACGGCCTCGATTTCGACGGCGGCGTCGATCTGGAACCTATAACGGCTTTCGCAGAGTCTGTGGACAAGGCCAGGGAGTGCAACTACCGATCTGCCGGGCTGCCCGCCAATTTCTTCAATGCCGTCTATCCTGCCTATCTGGAAGCCATGACTACGTGCGCAGATTATTATCTCAGCGACATCGAACTGCTTGCGCTGGCGCGCTGCAGGAGGCAGAATGTAGTCATTTTCGTGCACTGCTCTGCGACGCACGAGTTGACGTACGCGCGTTCACACGTCGGAGACCCGAGCCTTCCAGTGGTGGCCACGTCTCTTCGAGATGACGGCGGACAGGGTGCCGTCCGAACACACTTCCAGCGGTTGCGAGTTTGCCCGCAGGAGCAATTGCCTGGGCGGGGGAGAAGCCCGGGCGGCGATGGCTCCACTGGAGATGATGGGCGCAGAGAGGCGAAGCGCCTGAGAACCCAGAGTGACAGAGCTCCAGCAGGGCCCCCCGCCGAAGAGAGGAACGGTGGAGACGGGAACGATAGAGCGTCGGGGCAAGTGACGCGGCAGGGTGATGGGAGTGCCGTGGCCAAGCGATCCAGGACAAGGGAAGAGGTCAAGCGAGAGCAGCAGGGTCAGAGTAACGAGCGCGCTCCGCTGCCGCCGCCGCCGTCTGGGGCGCGGGCTGGGCGGCGCGGCACTGGCGGAAGCACTGGATTGCAACTGAAGCAGGCTTTCGAGACTCATAGTGGATGTGACGCCGGTTGCGACGACCGCGTCAATCCGGCGGAGAGCCGGGGCGCAGCCTCGGGAATGCCGGCTGTCGCCGCGACTGAAGGAGGCCAGTGCGTCACGGACGTGCTCGATTTCTTGGGGTTTCAGTTCCCAGGCCATGCAGGAACGCCAGCTGTCGAGGCAACTGACGGAGACAAAGGCATCGCTTCGGAGTCAAGCGAAGGCGCCTGCGAGGATGCTGAAAGCGACGGGGGCGACGGCGTGGAGGAGCAATATTTTGCAGTTGGCGCCAACGCGGAGCAGGTCCGTGGAGCGCCCGTGGAAATGGACGTGATTGATGGCCGCTGCCGAGAACTCCGCAAACTCATGCGAGAACGGCCCACGCTGCCGCTGACAGCTGACGGCGCAGTCTTGACAGCTCCCGGTTTGGAAACTG
Source organism: Prorocentrum cordatum (assembly GCA_963575745.1). Classification (NCBI taxonomy): domain Eukaryota; class Dinophyceae; order Prorocentrales; family Prorocentraceae; genus Prorocentrum; species Prorocentrum cordatum. Next base: position 20,658 of record CAUYUJ010004029.1, on the reverse strand, counting down.
GAGTGAAGTTGCCTTTGTACTCGTGTCCTTTCCAGAACAACCAGAGTGGGCCTTGCCGTTTCCACACGAGTGACCGGGCAGCCTTCTTGCACCATATTGCCGAGGGGCGCCAGGGATCGCACGCATGCCAGCGTGATAAGTAAGATCTGCAACAATGATATTCGCTGGATGACGAACTTGGACTACGTATACGGGGCCATGGCCGTTGCCGAGCGGGAGCGGTGGCCAATGTTGGGGCTGTCGACAACTCGGCGATCCCTGAAACTGCTCGCGCTTCGGTACAACGACGAGACGACGAGATGTCTGGCCTGTTTCATATGCGGTCAGCTTCGCACGACGTGCGCGGGGTACCCGCCAGTTGACCTGGAGTCGAGTTCCATCTCCCTCGCGTCTGGCAACGTCGAGATAAAATATTGGAAAGAGGCGGCTTTCCAGGACGTTGAAAAGAACTTCCCTGGAACCCTGAGCCCAACAACTGCGGGTTCGATCTATGGCAGAAGCGGTACGTGGATCGGGACCCCGAGTCAAGCAAGGCGTACCCGTGGAGAGGACAACAGGTGTGAAGTGAACCGTTGAGCACCTGCGTTGGAAACCAGGGGCGCCACGTGTCGCGGTGGGCCGTCCAGTTCAGCTTCGAAGGCAGATCAGGGAAGTTATTCGGGTGCACTGAGGACGTCCGATGTCTCGCGTGTCCCGAAAGACATTCGGAGGATTGGGAGACGCCGCCGTTCTGCAGGAAACTCTGCCCGCAGTGCGAGGTGCCAGTTTGCCGCGACTGCACGGGGAAATTAAGGAATCACGAGGCGGCATCCTCGTTCCTCGACGGCGGGACCATCCCTATGAGCATAGCGAACGACCATTACTACGGCCACGTGGGTCGATACATTGTGGAGAACGACGTCACGTGGCTGGAGTGCGCGGCGTGCTGCACCGTGTGGAGTACGATGTTGGTCTATTACCTGGAGGCCCCGCACGGCAACCTGATCGACTTCCCGCTCGGCAAGCCGGAAGCCAGAACGCAGGTGAAGGTCAGGCCCCCGGAGACCAGGACAAAGATAAACCAGGGCACGGAAAACCAAGAAAACGACATCTGTTCCTGCAGTGCCACGTTTGTCAGCACCCGTGCAAGTTGTGATTGCTGCACTGCAGGACTCGGGTTTGTGTCCGGGTTTAGAGGGGTCTTGCAGGCTTTCGAGGCCTGTGGTCGGGTTTATTTTCGGAATGCAGCAGTGCAGTGTTTCGTTCGTGCGGGCCTCTTGGGGGCGTCCTGGAGGCTCTGGAGGCCTCGTGGAGGACTCTTGGGCGCCTCTTGGGGGCCTCTTGGGGGCCTCTTGCGGCGTCTTGGGGCTTCTTGGGGGCCTCTTGGTGGCCTTTTGGGAGCCTATGGGGGCGTCTTGGGAGCCTCTTGGGGGCCTCGTCCTTCCTTGTGTGAGCGCCTCGGGCCTCTCACTGTGTGTGAGTCGTTCGGGTTCCTCGTAGTGTGAGTCGTTCGGGCCCCTGGTCCTGGTGTGCGTCGTTCGGGCCCTTCCTTGTGTGTGAGTCGTTCGGGCTTCTCATTCTGTGAGTCGTTCGGGCCCCTCGTCCTGGTGTGAGTCGTTCGGACCCTTCCTTGTGGTGTGAGTCGTTCGGGCTCCTCGTGGTGCGAGTCGTTCGAACCGCTCGTCCTGGTGTGCGTCGCTCGGGCCCCTCCTTGTGTGTGAGTTGTTCGGGCTCCTCGTGGTGTGAGTCGCTGGGGCCTCTCGTCCTGGGGTGAGTCGTTCGGCCTCCTCGTGGGCGCATTGGGGGCCTCTTGGAAGCTCTCGGGGCTCCTTGGGGGGCTCTTTGTGGTCTCTTGGGCGCCCCGGGGGGGCCTCGAGAGGCGTCTTGGGGCTTCTTGGAAGCCTCTTGGGGGCCTCTGGGGGCGTCTTGGGGGCGTTTTGGGGGCCTCGTCCTCCCTTGTGTGGGCCCCTCGGGCCCCTCAGTGTGTGTGAGTCGCTCGGGTTCCTCGTAGTGTGAGTTGTTCGGAGCCCTGGTCCTGGTGTGCGTCGTTCGGGCCCCTCCTGGTGCGTGAGTCCTTCGGGCTCCTCATGGTGTGAGTCGTTCGGGCCCCTCGTCCTGGTGTGAGTCGTTCGGGCGCCCCCTTGCGTGTGAGTCGTTCGGGCTCCTCGTGGTGTGAGTCGTTCGGACCGCTCGTCCTGGTGTGCGTCGCTCGGGCCCCTCCTTGTGTGTAAGTTGTTCGGGCTCCTCGTGGTGTGAGTCGTTGGGGCCCCTCGTCCTGGGGTGGGTCGTTCGGGCCCCGCATTGTATGTGAGTCGTTCGGGCTCCTCGTGGTGTGCGTCGTTCGGGCCCCTCCTTGTGCGTGAGTCTTTCGGGTTCCTCATGGTGTGAGTCGTTCGGGCCCCTCGTCCTGGCGTGAGTCGTTCGGGCGCCTCCTTGCGTGTGAGTCCTTCGGGCTCCTCGTGGTGTGAGTCGTTCGGACCGCTCGTCCTGGTGTGCGTCGCTCGGGCCCCTCCTTGTGTGTAAGTTGCTCGGGCTCCTCGTGGTGTTCGTCGTTGGGGCCCCTCGTCCTGGGGTGAGTGGTTCGGGCCCCGCATTGTATGTGAGTCGATGGGGCTCCTTGTGGTGTGAGTCGTTCGGGCCCCTCGTCCTGGCGTGCGTCGTTCGGGCCCCTCCTTGTGTGTGAGTCGTTCGAGTTCCTCGTGGTGGGAGTCGTTCGGGCCCCTCGTCCTGGTGTGAGTCGTTCGGGGTCCTCGTGGTGTGAGTCGTTCGGGCGCCTCGTCTTGGTGTGAGGCGTTCGGGCCCCTTGTGGTGTGACTCGTTCGGGCTCCTCGTGGTGTGAGTCGTTGGGGTCTTTCGTCCTGGTGTGAGTCGTTCGGGCTCCTCGTTGGGCCTGTTGGGGGCCTCTTGGAGCTCCTGGGGCGTCTGGGGGGCCTCTTGGGGGCCTCTTGGGGGCCTCTTGGAGCCTCTTGGGGCCTCTTGGGAGCCTCGAGGGGACTTCTAGGGGCCTCTGGGGGGCCTCTTGGGGGCCTCCTGGAGGCCTCTTGGGAGCCTCCTGGGGGCCTCTTGGGGCTATCTTGGGGTCTCTGGCGATCTCCTCAGAAGCGCTAGTAAGCGCTGACGCCTGAGAAGGACAGAATCAGCCCGAAACCTTCGTAAAATCAATGATTTTGCTAAGAAGGACGAGGAACGCGGCCCCCTCAGAACGTTTTTCAGCACCCGTGCAAGTCGTGCTTGCTGCATTGCAGGACTCGGGTTTGTGTCTGGGTTTAGAGGGGTCTTGCAGGCTTTTGAGGCCTGTGGTCGGGTTTATTCTCGAAATGCAGCAGTGCAGTGTTTCGTTCGTGCCGCCGTCTGGAAAATCTGGTTTCGAGGGGCGTTGGGCGCCCGGGTCCAGCGTGTCCGGGTCTACGGGGCCCTGAGAAGGGCAATCTCTTCAGCTTCTCCATGCCGTGGGGCGACATCGAGAGATGTTGTCGCGAAGCGTCTCAGCACGCCGAAGAGATCCACGGGGACCGGCTGAGGTTGCTGCAGGATGCTCTCGGTGTGCCACATTCGGAGGAGACGTTGGCGATGCTGGCGAACGTGCGCATCAAGGGGGGCAGCAAAGACCTGGCGCAGCACCTGAAAGGGCTCACGTTGCGCATTCCTGTAATGCAAAAGTTGATCGAGATCATGCGCGACAGCGGCTATCCAGGCTATGGCAACATCGGCCTGAACTCATTCGACAGAGTGGCAACCCGCCTCCACGAAAGGTACTCTCAGAAATACGCAGATAAATACGGGGGGGCGAAGTTCATCCCGCAGGCAGTGCAGGATGCGGTACAACAGCTAGACGGGGCCAAAGACTCCATCGTTCAAGACAAAGTGGCGACGCCTCCAGAGCCGGCAAAACCGGTAGAGGATTTCGTCTCTGCGTTGAGTCCGTCCTATATCGTCGCTGAGTGGAGCACCAGAGCCCAGTCGAACAACTCTGAGAATTACAAGTCCGTGTTTGCAAGGTTCGGCGATGTCAACATCCAGAGCGGGACGGACCTGACCAACCAGCATACCGCCTGGTACCTGGGCATGGCGTTTCCTTTCACGCTGCCGCGTGCTGTTGGCGGATACGACGTCCCGAACCAACCTCGTTGGCGTCGACCAGAGACGAGAGATCTCCCAACTCCTCGTGGGCTTCTGCGCAGTTGGCTCGACCCGTCAGTGGGCGTAGCCCAGCGGAAACTACCGAACGCTCATTTTGCGATGGGGCCAGCGACCACGGTGAGGTTGTTTGACCTCACGCGCGGCTTGCCGCAGCGGATAGAGGGCCAGTTCCGACGCACTTGGGGCTTCGCGCCGGCGCTGTGGAATTTATATGTTCGAGAGCGTGTCAATCTCGGAGCAAGCTTGAGCATCAAGCGAGGGGAACGATTGCAAGGCCAAAGCGCCGAGAGCATGGAGACCGACGCTGCCATAGCCGCTGCGGATTTACTGCAGAAGCTCGAGAGAGGGTTACTACACGTCACCCGATGGCAGACGCCGCAAGATCAACAATGATGCCAGTAAGCTGATTCTATAGGCTTACGCCACATCCGCCGACCCCTCATCTTGGCGGTTTGCCGGCTCGCTTGAATCGGGCTGGGGAGTCGCGTATGGGGTCCATAATGATAATTCTTGGGGCTATGTGGGATCCGCTTGGGGTCATCTCGAGGCCCCGGGGGGCCCATCGGAAAAGAAATGACGCTAATGCAATCTTGGCATCGTTCTGGAGATGCCCAAAGGGTTGAAGCGTTGGGTTGGGGCCCGTATATTTCTTGCTGGGGGCCGTTTCGAGGTTGTTTTGGGGCCTCTTGGGGGCCTCTTGGGGCCTCTTGTGGGCTTCCTGGGGGCCTCTTGGGGCCTCTTGGGGCCTTCTGGGGCCGTCTTGGGGCGGAAGGCTCGGATTGTCGGTTCGGGCTCACCCTCTTGGGCACCTTGGGGCCGTCTTGGGGCCCTCTTGGGCTGGCTTGGGGGCCTCTTGGGCTGTCTTGGCGCCCTCTTTGGCCGACTTGGGCGCCTCTTGGGAGCCTCTTGGGGCGGTCTTGGGGTGCTCTGGGACCGTCTTCAACGCCGTGAAGGCGGACAAGTAGTATATGATCTAAGTGTGCGTTGTCCCATAGGAATTTGACGATTTTCGGCGCTGCGGCTCTTCTGAGGACTGCTCTTGGGGGCCTCTTGGGCCGTCTTGGAGGCCTCTAGGCTCGTCCTGGGGCCATCTTGGGCGTCTGGGAGCGCTCGTTTGGCGCCTCGGAGATCTCGCGAGCCGTCTTGGAGGAGTCTTGGGGCCTTCTTGGCCCGTCTTGATCCCCTTTTGGGACCAAAAGAGCCCCGTGACGCGCTCGTCGTGGGCCCAGGGGGGGGGGGTCGAATCTCCGGTTTGGGGCCCCAGGGGGGGGGTTCGGAAGGGGGAACTATCTCACGCGCCTAGAGACCCACAAGGGGTCGGCGGATTTTTGCAGTCGGTCTCGGCAACCTGCAGCGGCGACTCTTGGCTGACTTCCGCTTTCGATGCCGCGCCATTCCGGGCGCGCAGCCAGATTCGGACGAAGAGTGGGCACCTGGGGATCTGGGCTTGCGTCAACTACGGGAATGACATATTCTGTATTATTTCCCCTGGAGAACGGCATAATTATCTAGCGCTCAGGCTCAGCAGATACCGCCAGGACGATCCTTTCGTTGCAGGCGAGAGCAGGAGGCAGAAGTGGGCAAAGAGCGATTCGCCGAGCCTGGAGCCATCGCCAGAGGACGCGTTTGAGGTGAACATTCCTGGATATGACACGCGTCGCTTGTTCCTCGCAGAGGACCCCTTAGCCGCCTCCAACGCATTCTTCGTGCAGATCCGCACGGTCTCGGCGACGATGCTCGGAGTGCGCATGCGCCCTCGCTGTCCGCAGCGCTCTGAATCTTGATCGCCGTGCCAGGACGCCCTCGGCAGCAACGCTGAAGCCATGGGAGGCATTGCAGGGCGCGTGGACGCTTTGTTCGGCGCCGTGGAGGCTCAGAAAACGACAGGGGGGCTGCATTATCATTTTTTCATGTTCGTTCAGCGCCTGCACCAGTTCGCCACGCTGAAGGAGATCGCCCAGAAAATCGATGAAGCTCTCGTGAATGCGACGGAACTGAAGCATTTCCTCGGGCAAATCTGCTGTGAGAGATATCCCGACGTGGACCAATTTGCTAGAGAGAGAACTTCGCTGGAGCAGAACTTCCCGACATACTCGGAGTCGTCCGCATGCTCTGGATCGCCAGCATGGGGGGAGTTCAAATTGGGCCGATTGCCTCGGTTCTTGTACGATGACGCGAGAGCCGGAGTGGGCTCGTCCGCGCAGGGGGCTCCAGGGGGAGCTCAGGAGCTCGGCCTGAACTGCGACGACGCCACCTTCAAGGAGAAGTTCAACGGCGCTCTGCAGTATTCCATGTGTCGGTGCCAGCACCACATACATCGACTGGTGATGGATTCGAAGACCAAGCAGGAGAAGCGTTTGGTGCCCAACGCCTGCGCTTCCAAGAACAAGAGAGAGTGCAAGCACGAGGCGCCGTGGACCAGCAGAGTGTCCCCCGAGTGGATGGCGGCGCCGCTGCTGGTTTGCAAGGGCATTGCCAAGAAGTTCACGCTGCGCACGAGCGGAGTCCGAAATGGCTGGGGCAAGCTCTCGGATTGCGCAATGAGGAGTGGCTGAACGGGTGCGTGCCGGGCCTGTGCGTCGCTTTTGCAGGGAGCAACAGTGACGTGAAACCGAATGACCGATTGCCGATCATCGAGCAAACGCATGAGACTTGCTGCAGGAAGAAACGCTGCATCATGAAGAAGCAGAGTCTGGGGAGAGCCACTCGAGCAACTCAGCGCACGCAGGTAGTGACGAATGGATATTTCGGGGGATAACATTGGCAAGCGACAGCCCGCGGGCACGTTGGAGACCAAGAAATGCGTGGACAAGCTGTTTACCTCGAGGGCGAAGATACAGGGCAGGGGCAAAGCGGCGCAGCTCAGAGCAAGCAGCGGGAGGCTGATAACGGAACTCGAGATGAACAGCGCGTGCCGCGGCGCCGTGGAAGTCTGCAACCTGTGCTGCAATCTGGACCTGAGGGACGTTCTGATGGCAGAGTGCGTCCGAACGTTTGGCTCGCAGGCGATCGATGGGCGGTCGTGGATGAACAGGTTGGAGACGTCCCAGAATTCGTCGCAGATGAAGGACACCAGCGCGACGATGCACGTCCCGCCGGCTCGCAAACCGAACGTGCGGACGGACCGGTCGAGAGTGAACGACTTCGACGCCTACGCGTGCCGTCCTTTGGAGCACCCTTGGAAGTTGTTGTCCGCGTACGAGTTCTTGCGGCAGTGGAGGTGCGAACCACTACTGGTTCCGACGCACTACTTGAACCGCGACCAGCCAGCGCGAATTGCGTGGACAAAAGGATCGGGGGAGCGTAAGACCCGGGTTTGCCAGGACTCGGGTTCGGCGTCGTTTCGAAGACCGCGACTCGGATTTTGACGAGGGGGAGTTTTGTGGGATGTCTGCAGCGGGAGGCCTCGTCAAAATGCAGGCTCGGCCTCGTGATTTGTTCGACGACCTCGTGGGGGATTTCCGAGTCCTCCGTGCCTGGGTCTTACGTCTCCCCGAAAGGGGGCCAACAATTAATCAGGGGCAAGCAGTGCGAGGATGGGGAAGTCGCCGCCGAGCCTGGAGAGCATTACATAGCAGTGACACCCGAGGCCGACGAGTATTTCGCGTTTCCGCAGGACGCAGGTGTCTTCTGCCACTCATGGGTTCTGGTCAGGAAAGCGAGGCCGGACGTGGTGGTCATCGAAGGCTTGCCCATGCCCAGCGTACACAAAAGTTCTACGTACAACGCTCAGTATTGCAGTTTATTTTTCCGTCCCTGGACGCTCTATGGAGGAGACGTGACTGTGCCTCACCTGAGTATGTTGGGGATGGAGTTATCGGTACTGCGGCATTGGCAGGAGGCCCAGCACCAGTCGCCCCAAGTTCGAGCTTCGTGTAGGCTGACCAAGAAGACAGCCTCAACAGGGACGCCATCGACGTTGGACTGCGTATCCTGGAAGACCGCTTGGGACGAGTACGTGCGCGGGAACGTGGTCAGCCAGGCAGCGGCGAAACTCATGCAGAGTTTCCTGCTGAATACGATGGCGTCGTCTGGCAAGGCGGCAGATGATCAGAGCGAGGCAGATGCGTCGGAGGAAGAGCAAGATATGCCTCCGCTGAGCCTCCCTGGTGGAAAGTTTCAACAACTGCTCAAATCGGCTAAAGAAGAGGACAGCCTCGGCGAGAAGTGGACCGCCTCGGCGAAAGCGAAGGTGAAACCTTCGGAGAACAGCCGAGCGAAGAAAAGTGCCCGACTGCACGAGTATGAACAAAGCCACCGCATCGGAGAGCGAGTGTGGAAGACGGAACCCTCTGGCGTCGAGGCTGGGGACCGTGCGTGTCCGGGACATATCTTCGAGGAAGCGTACCAGGACCACCTCGCAGCTCTATCCGCAAGTGGCACGAGCCAGAAGGCACACGATGCTCCCTTCGACGAGAAGCGAGATGCTGCTGCTTCGTTCAACCCTGCAGGGAATGGCTTCACCAGCATCGACAAAGCGTTTGCTTCCACATTGGCCAGCTCGAAGATCTCGAACGAGAAACAGCGCCAGTTTCTCGAGCACTTTGTTCGACGTTTGAAGATTGAGTGGCTGGAGAAGCAGCAGGGCAACGTGAACCAGAATTCCGAGGAGCCTCTGCTGGACGTAGTGCACGGATTTCCGGGCACCGGAAAAAGTGCCGTCATTGGCTGGATGCGGTACTTAATGGAGGAAGGTCTCGGTTGGGAGCACGGCGTTCAGTTCGTGTGCTTGGCGTTTCAAAATGCCATGGCGGCGCAGATCAACGGCCACACGGTGCACCACTGGAGCGGCATCCCGGCGCGGAACGACGACGGGAATGCCACGGGCGACAGGCACAAGCAGTCCATGAAGTGCGGGGCCCTGCGCGTGATCATCATCGACGAGGTCCCGAGAGCACCGAACGAGTCACTCCATGGAGTACATCGTTCGTTGCCCTCGACGTGGTGTGAGTCGTTCGGGCCTCCTCGTGTGTGGGTCGTTGGGGCTCCTCGGCCTGGTGTGAGTCGTTCGGGCCCCTCGTCCTGGTGTGAGGCGTTCGAGCTCCTCGTGGTGTGAGTCGCTGGAGGCCCTCTTCCTTGTGTGAGTTGTGCGGGCCCCTCCTCCTGGCGCGAGTCGTTCGAGCGCCTGGTCGTGTGAGTCGTTCGGGCCCCTCGTCTTGGTGTGGGCCTTCGGGCTGCACGTGCTGTGAGTCGGTCGGGCCCCTCGTCACATGTAACGGCGCTCTCATGGCAAAGTCTGGTCATCCTCTCGTGCGTCCCATGCGTCACCATGTTTGCAAGGACTGCGGAGGGAATGAGCATAGCTCAGCGCACAAAGAATAAGGAACATGATCTGTACTCATCATTTCCAGGTGAGCATGATGTCCGCGGGGCTGCTGGGCACCCTGGAACGAGTGGTCAGTGCCGCTGTCCGGGTGAGGGGCACGTACAAGAAGAGGGCGGGGGAGTTGCATCGCGCCTTCGGGGGAGTGAACGTGGTCATGTGCGTTGATTTTTGGCAGTTGCACCCCGTGACGGGCACTTTCCTGGCATCCAACCTGCTGGACGTGCATGCAGGGTGCGCGCACCGCGCGTTGGAGCTGTTCTGGCAAGACGACATCGACAGCGTGCGAGCTTTCTGGCAGTTGACCGACTTGATGAGGTGCGACGACGAATGGTACAACTCGTTTCTGGGCCAGTGCAGAGTTGGAAACCTCAGCATGGAGGACTACAGCTACTTCCACGGGCTCCCGACGTTGACGTCCCCGAGCGCGGGTGAGTGCGGTTGCAACGACGACGTGGTGGACGACCCAGTGCTGGGCCCGTATCGCAAGACTTGGAAGGAGCGCTTCTCCGGAGGGTGCGCCGACAAGGCGGCGCTTCTGAAGTCGCCAGAGGGCGAGTGCGCGGAGTGCCGTGCGGAGCGAGGCAAGAGACACAGGGTTCTGACCGACACTGACTCGCTGGCGCCAGAGCTTCGCATGAACCCATTCAGCGGCGCACCAGCTCTGCACACCTTCAACGTGCCCAGGTACTTCGCGACGAACCTGCGCGCGAGGGAGTTTGCCAAGCAGAAGAACATTCAGCTCTCGTGGTGCTACGCTCGAGATGCGCCGTTGCACCCAGGAGATCGCGATTTGCCGAAGGAGAAATTTGACGAGAAGTTGTTCTCCTGGCTGAAGAGGCACGACCAGGAGACGGGCAACATTCCGAGCATCTACCCATTGGCCAAAGGCATGCCCATTCGGTTGACGGACAACGTCGATCGAAGCAGACAACTCTACATACACCGAAAGGGAATGATTTACGGATGGACTCTGGCGCCTGATTGCAGTCCCCAGGAGATCGAGGGGGAGTTCATATTGGATAGGTTGCCTTTGGTAATCTATATCCATTTCCCAGAAGCACAGTGGACAATAGGGAAGCTGCCGACGGGCGTGTACCCGTTGAAGCGGAGATCCAGGACCTGGAAAGTCAACAAGCACACGGGCATCGAAGCTCGACGCACGGGCTTCTGGATTCTCCCTGACTTCGCTTCCACCGCTCACATGATCCAGGGCGCGACGTTGGAAGCGGCATTCGCGGGCCTGCAGCATTGGTCCAGCAGGGCGTCCATGACAGCTCAGATTGCTGCCTACGTATGCTTGTCCAGAGTGAAGCGATTGCCAAACATCTGCGTCATGCAGCCGTTCTCGACCTTTCTGTTCGGCCTCGGCAACCCAGTGGGACCCGAGCGACTGATGCGGAAGCTTTCTGGCCAGATCACAGCAGACGAGGCGATTCATGAATGGAGTGCGCTTGATGACGAGGCCGCTGAAGCTGAGAAGCTGGACCCCATGGCGAGGAAGCACCTGTGCGCCTGCTGCTACCTCAGGGAAGCAGGAGTACATGCTCGACGCCCGCGACTTCGGCATGAAAGCAGGCGCTGACTTCTACGAGAAGTACGTGTCGCAGAGGAGGTGGACGAGATGCATGGACTGCGCGCGCGAGGTCGGCGCAATGCCTCCTCGGGCTGCGCGGGCGGCCGAGGCTTCCCAAATAATGCCCGATGGAATCGCTGCAAGGACACACCCGCCAGACGATTCACTATGCAAGCGGCGTGTGGAACGTGATGATTGGAAGAGGAGCCTCACCCCGCAGAGCCACGGGTGTGCTGCGTGCAAAGATGTTTTTGACGAAGGCGTGTGGGGCGCGGCTATTATGAGACATCATCGGTATTCCGATAGAGACCTCGTGTGCCCGGGCTGCGCAGAGCGAGGCTTCGCGCCCAGCAACATCGACGAGCACCAGTGCGAAGATTGCTTGGAGCATTTGGGCAGCCTCGCGTTCGACAAGCACCTGCTGAAGAATGCGAAGAGTCGGGAGAAGGCCCGTTTGGTGTGCCTGGATTGTCAGACGAAGCTGCGGTGTGGGAAATGTACAACGGCGTATGAACTGAAGTACTGGTCGAAGTCTGAACGCAAGAATCACGCGTCTTCTCAGGGCACAACTTTGGTATGCAAAGCATGCCGTGCGCTAGGATTCGACCCGACGGATCTGGAGACGTACATGTGCCAGAGATGCACTTGCAGGTTCGGCGCCCGTAAGTTCAACCAAACGCTACTGAAGCACCACAAGCATCACAATCGCATGAAGCTACAGTGCAAGGAGTGCGTCGCTGACGTCGAAGAAAGAGTGCGCCTCCTGCGCAAAGCACTGCAGAAGAGCCAGCGAAAGTGCAAGTGCCATTGCCGCATTCACCAGGCCAAATGCCCGCTGACCCCCGTCTTTTTCGGAGAGAAACGCTGGCCGGGCAGCGGCGGAGCGATATCCGCCGACGACCGCAAGTTCTTGGACGAGTTGCAACCGAGGCCCGAATGGTGGAGCAAAGCCTGGGGACGATGAGGTACGGCGCGGAGCTCGTCAGCCCAGACGTGTTACTGGGGACACTATCCCTGGGTAGAGTGAGACTGGAGACGCGATGTTGCCTCAATGGACTCGAGGGTTTCTCCGCGCTTCTGAATTCTTGCAGCCGACATGCTTCGGAGAGCATGGGATCGTGTAGGAGGGGCGGAGATTCTCGGCGTGCACGTTTAGATGCCCCGGTTTCTCTGCGCTCCTGAATTCTTGCAGCCGGCGTGCTTCGGATAGCATGGGATCGTGTAGGAGGAGCGGAGATTCTCGGCGTGGACGTTTAGATGCCCCGGTTTCTCTGCGCTCCTGAATTCTTGCAGCCGACATGCTTCGGAGAGCATGGGATCGTGTAGGAGGAGCGGAGATTCTCGGCGTGGAAGTTTAGATGCCCCGGTTTCTCTGCGCTTCTAAATTCTTGCAGCCGACATGCTTCGGAGAGCATGGGATCGTGTAGGAGGAGCGGAGATTCTCGGCGTGGACGTTTAGATGCCCTGGTTTCTCTGCGCTCCTGAATTCTTGCAGCCGACATGCTTCGGAGAGCATGGGATCGTGTAGGAGGAGCGGAGATTCTCGGCGTGGACGTTTAGATGCCCCGGTTGCTCTGCGCTCCTGAATTCTCGCAGCCGACGTGTTTCGGAGAGCATGGGATCGTGTAGGAGCGGAGATTCTCGGCGTGGACGTTTAGATGCCCTGGTTTCTCTGCGCTTCTGAATTCTTACAGCCGACGAGATCCGGAGAGGCTTGGATCGTGTAGGTCGAAAGCGCGCTCCGATGGCTTCGGATGCCTTCCAAGACGCCGACCATTATACCAGGAGGGCCCAGAAGCACCCCAAGACACTCCAAGAGGCATTCCAAGAGAGCCCCGAGAAGCAAAAATCTTCCCATTCCTGGTGGGAAGACGTATATTTTTGTTTCGGAGGTTCGCTTCTTCAGCTTTCACCGCGTCCAAGACGGCTCTTGGGGGTACCTTGGGGGCCTCATGGAGGCCTCGTGGTGCCTCCTGGGGACCTCCTGTGGGCCATCTGGACCATCTGGGGACCTCTTGGGGCCATGCGGTGGACCTCTGGGGGCCCTCTTGGGGGGCTTGTATGAGCGCTGCCCCTCCTCCTGGTGTGACTCGTTCGGGCTCCTCGTGGTGTGAGTCGTTCGAGGCCCGCGTCGTGGTGCGAGTCGTTCGGGGTCCTCGTGGTGTGAGTGGGTCGGGCGCCTCGTCCTGGTATGAGTCGTTCGGGCCCCTCCTTGTGGTGTGAGTCGTTCGGGCTCTTCGTGGTGTGAGTCGTTCGGGCCCCTCGTCCTGGTGTGAGTCGTTCGGGCCATCTGGACCATCTGGGGACCTCTTGGGGCCATGCGGTGGACCTCTGGGGGCCCTCTTGGGGGGCTTGTATGAGCGCTGCCCCTCTTCCTGGTGTGACTCGTTCGGGCTCCTCGTGGTGTGAGTCGTTCGAGGCCCGCGTCGTGGTGTGAGTCGTTCGGGCTCCTCGTGGTGTGAGTCGGTCGGGCGCCTCGTCCTGGTATGAGTCGTTCGGGCCCCTCCTTGTGGTGTGAGTCGTTCGGGCTCTTCGTGGTGTGAGTCGTTCGGGCCCCTCGTCCTGGTGTGAGTCGTTCGGGCTCCTCGTGGGGCCTCTTGGGGGCCTCTAGGGGGCCTCTTGGGGCCTCTTGGGGGCCTCTTGGGGGCCTCTTGGGGGCCTCTTGGGGCCTCTTGGACGCCTCTTGGGAGCCTCTGGGAGGCATCTTGGGGCCTCTTGGGGGCCTCTTGCGACCTCCGCAGAAGCGCAAATGAGCGCGAGCCCCTGCGAAGGACAAAATGAGCCCAAAACCTTCGTAAAATCAATGATTTTGAGAAGAAGGAAGAGGAGCGCTGCCCCCTCAGAAGGGCAAAATGGGGCCGAAACCGTAGTAACATCAATGACCTCTGGGGGCTCTCTTGGGGGGCTTGTATGGGCGCTGCCCCTCCTGGTCTGACTCGTTCGGGCTCCTCGTGGTGTGAGTCGTTCGAGGCCCGCGTCGTGGTGTGAGTCGTTCGGGCTCCTCGTGATGTGAGTCGGAGGCCTCTTGGGGCGGCTTCGGCGCCTCGTGGGGCCTCTTGGGGACCTCTTGGGGGTATTTTGGGGGCCTCGTGGAGGCCTCGTGGTGCCTCCTGGGGACCTCCTGTGGGCCATCTGGACCATCTGGGGACCTCTTGGGGCCATGCGGTGGACCTCTGGGGGCCCTCTTGGGGGGCTTGTATGAGCGCTGCCCTCCTCCTGGTGTGACTCGTTCGGGCTCCTCGTGGTGTGAGTCGTTCGAGGCCCGCGTCGTGGTGTGAGTCGTTCGGGGTCCTCGTGGTGTGAGTCGGTCGGGCGCCTCGTCCTGGTATGAGTCGTTCGGGCCCCTCCTTGTGGTGTGAGTCGTTCGGGCTCTTCGTGGTGTGAGTCGTTCGGGCCCCACGTCCTGGTGTGAGTCGTTCGGGCTCCTCGCGGGGCCTCTTGGGGGCCTCTAGGGGGCCTCTTGGGGCCTCTTGGGGGGCCTCTTGGGGGGCTTGTATGAGCGCTGCCCCTCCTCCTGGTGTGACTCGTTCGGGCTCCTCGTGGTGTGAGTCGTTCGAGGCCGCGTCGTGGTGCGAGTCGTTCGGGGTCCTCGTGGTGTGAGTCGGTCGGGCGCCTCGTCCTGGTATGAGTCGATCGGGCCCCTCCTTGTGGTGTGAGTCGTTCGGGCTCTTCGTGGTGTGAGTCGTTCGGGCCCCTCGTCCTGGTGTGAGTCGTTCGGGCTCCTCGTGGGGCCTCTTGGGGGCCTCTAGGGGGCCTCTTGGGGGGGCTCTTGGGGGCCTCTTGGGGGCCTCTTGGGGGCCTCTTGGACGCCTCTTGTGGGGCCTCTGGGAGGCATGTTGGGGCCTCTTGGGGGCCTCTTGCGACCTCCGCAGAAGCGCAAATGAGCGCGAGCCCCTGCGAAGGACAAACTGAGCCCACAACCTTCGTAAAATCAATGATTTTGAGAAGAAGGAAGAGGAGCGCTGCCCCCTCAGAAGGCCAACATGGGGCCGAAACCGTAGTAACATCAATGACCTCTGGGGGCTCTCTTGGGAAGCTTGTATGAGCGCTGCCCCTCCTCCTGGTCTGACTCGTTCGGGCTCCTCGTGGTGTGAGTCGTTCGGGGCCCGCGTCGTGGTGTGAGTCGTTCGGGCTCCTCGTGATGTGAGTCGGAGGCCTCTTGGGGCGGCTTCGGCGCCTCGTGCGGCCTCTTGGGGACTTCTTGGGGGTATCTTGGGGGCCTCATGGAGGCCTCGTGGTGCCTCCTGGGGACCTCCTGTGGGCCATCTGGACCATCTGGAGACCTCTTGGGGCCATGCGGTGGACCTCTGGGGGCCCTCTTGGGGGGGGGGGCTTGTATGAGCGCTGCCCCTCCTCCTGGTGTGACTCGTTCGGGCTCCTCGTGGTGTGAGTCGTTCGAGGCCCGCGTCGTGGTGCGAGTCGTTCGGGGTCCTCGTGGTGTGAGTCGGTCGGGCGCCTCGTCCTGGTATGAGTCGTTCGGGCCCCTCCTTGTGGTGTGAGTCGTTCGGGCTCTTTGTGGTGTGAGCCGTTCGGGCCCCGCGTCCTGGTGTGAGTCGTTCGGGCGCCTCGTGGGCCTCTTGGGGGCCTCTAGGGGGCCTCTTGGGGCCTCTTTGGGGGCCTCTTGGGGGCCTCTTGGGGGCCTCTTGGACGCCTCTTGGACGCCTCTGGGAGGCATCTTGGGGCCTCTTGGGGGCCTCTTGCGACCTCCGCAGAAGCGCAAATGAGCGCGAGCCCCTGCGAAGGACAGAATGAGCCCAAAACCTTCGTACAATCAATGATTTTGAAAAGAAGGAATAGGAGCGCTGCCCCCTCAGAAGGCCAACATGGAGCCGAAACCGCAGTAAAAGCAATGACCTCTGGGGGCTCTCTTGGGAAGCTTGCATGAGCGCTGCCCCTCCTCCTGGTGTGATCCGCTCGGGCCCCTCGTGGTGTTAGTCGTTCGCGGTCCGCGTCGTGGTGTGAGTCGGTCGGGCTCCTCGTGATGTGAGTCGGAGGCCTCTTGGGGCGGCTTCGGCGCCTCGTGGGGCCTCTTGGGGACCTCTTGGGGGTATCTTGGGGGCCTCATGGAGGCCTCGTGGTGCCTCCTGGGGACCTCCTGTGGGCCATCTGGACCATCTGGGGACCTCTTGGGGCCATTTGGTGGACGTCTGGGGGCCCCCTTGGGGGGCTTGTATGAGCGCTGCCCCTCCTCCTGATGTGACTCGATCGGGCTCCAGGTGGTGTGAGTCGTTCGAGGCCCGCGTCGTGGTGCGAGTCGTTCGGGGTCCTCGTGGTGTGAGTCGGTCGGGCGCCTCGTCCTGTTATGAGTCGTTCGGGCCCCTCCTTGTGGTGTGAGTCGTTCGGGCTCTTCGTGGTGTGAGTCGTTCGGGCCCCTCGTCCTGGTGTGACTCGTTCGGGCTCCACGTGGTGTACGTCGTTCGAGGCCCGCGTCGTGGTGCGAGTCCTTCGGGGTCCTCGTGGTGTGGGTCGGTCGGGCGCCTCGTCCTGGTATGAGTCGTTCGGGCCCCTCGTTGTGGTGTGAGCCGTTCGGGCTCTTCGTGGTGTGAGTCGTTCGGGCCCCTCGTCCTGGTGTGAGTCGTTCGGGCGCCTCGTGGGGCCTCTTGGGGGCCTCTTGGGGGCCTCTTGGGGCCTCTTGGGCGCCTCTTGGGGGACTCTTGAGGGCCTCTTGGGGGCCTCTTGGGGGCTCTGGGGGCCTCGTGGAAGCCTCTGGGGGGGCCTCTGGGGGGCCTCTGGAGGCCTCTTGGGGGCGGCTTGGGATGGGAGTTTCTTGGAGGCCTCTTGGGAGCCTCCTGGGGGCATATTGGGGTCTCTTGGTGGCTTCTGGCGACCTCCTCAGAAGCGCAAATGAGCGCTACCCCCTCAGAAGGACAAAATGAATCCACAACCTTCGTAGAATCAATACTTTTGCGACTGCGGGCCATCTGGGGACCTCTTGGGGTCATCTGGTGGACCTCTGGGGGCCCTCTTGGGGGGCTTGTATGGGCGCTGCCCCTCCTCCTGGTGTGACTCGATCAGGCTCCAGGTGGTGTGAGTCGTTCGAGGCCCGCGTCAGGGTGCGAGTCGTTCGGGGTCCTCGTGGTGTGAGTCGGTCGGGCGCCTCGTCCTGGTATGAGTCGTTCGGGCCCCTCGTTGTGTTGTGAGTCGTTCGGGCTCTTCGTGGTGTGAGTCGTTCGGGCCCCTCGTCCTGGTGTGACTCGTTCGGGCTCCACGTGGCGTACGTCGTTCGAGGCCCGCGTCGTGGTGTGAGTCCTTCGGGGTCCTCGTGGTGTGAGTCGGTCGGGCGCCTCGTCCTGGTCTGAGTCGTTCGGGCCCCTCGTTGTGGTGTGAGTCGTTCGGGCTCTTCGTGGTGTGAGTCGTTCGGGCCCCTCGTCCTGGTGTGAGTCGTTCGGGCTCCTCGTGGGGCCTCTTGGGAGCCTCTTGGGGGCCTCTTGGGGCCTCTTGGGGGCCTCTTGGGGGACTCTTGGGGGCCTCTTGGGGGCCTCTTGGGGGCTCTGGGGGCCTCGTGGAAGCCTCTGGGGGGCCTCTTGGGTGCCCCTTGGGGGCCTCTTGGGGGCGGCTTGGGAGCCTCTTGGATGCCTCTGGGGGGGCGCCTGGGGGCATCTTGGGGTCTCTTGGTGGCTTCTGGCGACCTCCTCAGAAGCGCGCATGAGCGCTACCCCCTGAGAAGGACAAAATGAGCCCAAAACCTTCGTAGAATCAATGCTTTTGAGACTCTGGGCCATCTGGGGACCTCTTGGGGCCATCTGGTGGACCTCTGGGGGCCCTCTTGGGAGGCTTGTATGAGCGCTGCCCCTCCTCCTGGTGTGACTCGATCGGGCTCCACGTGGCGTGAGTCGTTCGAGGCCCGCGTCGTGGTGTGAGTCGTTCGGGGCCCTCGTGGTGTGAGTCGGTCGGGCGCCCGCGTCGTGGTGTGAGTCGTGTCGTTCGTGGTCTTCGTGGTGTGAGTCGGTCGGGCGCCTCGTCCTGGTCTGAGTCGTTCGGGCCCCTCGTTGTGGTGTGAGTCGTTCGGGCTCTTCGTGGTGTGAGTCGTTCGGGCCCCTCGTCCTGGTGCGAGTCGTTCGGGCTCCTCGTGGGGCCTCTTGGGGGCCTCTAGGGGGCCTCTTGGGGCCTCTTGGGGGCCTCTTGGGGGCCTCTTGGACGCCTCTTGGGGGCCTCTGGGAGGCATCTTGGGGCCTCTTGGGGGCTTCTTGCGACCTCCGCAGAAGCGCAAATGAGCGCGAGCCCCTGCGAAGGACAAAATGAGCCCGCCACCTTCGCAAAATCAATGATTTTGAGAAGAAGGAAGAGGAGCGCTGCCCCCTCAGAAGGCCAAAATGAGGCCGAAACCGTAGTAAAATCAATGATTTTGGCTTCAGAGAAGAGGAGAGGGTTTTTTTCAGAGCCCCCCCGTCGGGGCCAGAATCCTCGTGACTGTCGCCGTTTTTTGGCCTTCCCAGGAGTCGAAAAAGACCCCCCTGAGAACACTCGGGACTCCCTGTCCAGGCCCAGGGGGAGGGGGTAGGGGGAGGGGTAAACCCCTCCCCGAAGGGGAAGAAGGGGTGTTGGGGGGTTGACGACAGAGAGAGCTCTCTAAACCACTCACGCCCAAAGGGCTGGTGGGATTTTACGATTCGCGCATCGTCGGTTGTTCTGGTGGCGGTTGTTTCCACGCTGGGTTTCATGAGGCTCTGTCTGGGTTGGATGCGCGCGGTCTGGGCCCAATTTGAATGTCATGCGTGACCGCGGGGCCATCCGATGTCTCGTTCTTGTGCGGATATCGCACCCATGCGTCCAACTTGTGTTGCATATGCGTCCCTGTTATAACTTTTATTGCTCAAGAGCGGAAATATCGATGTCTATAAATGCGGGAATGCCATTTTCACGCAGCGGTTTCCTGCCAAGTTCGTTTTGGCGATCGCGGCGAGACGGATAGCAAAACAAGCACGCCTCCCCCCGATACCCCCACCATGAAAACACACAAAACATAAAAAAGGAGAAACAGCCCCCCACCATGAAAGCAAAACACCAATACCAATAAAAAAGGAAAGAACAAAGGAGAAGCAGCGCTTCTGCTTTTTTATTTTTTTCTCATTGCCCCCGGGTATGTTTCCGTGCTGGTGCGCGCACTTGCCATCGCCGTTTGCCGCGTCTGGCGTCTTGGTGGACGGCCCCCCAGGTCCTTTTCCTTGACGTCGCGCACTCCTGGTGGACTTCCCAATCGGCGTCCTCTTTCGTTCTCTGAGCGTTCTGTCCGCGCCCTGGATTCATGGCCTGAGGATAGCGCGCGCGCGCCCCTCGCGGCGCGGCTGGATTCAACGCGATGCCGCGCATGTGCTATCGGGCGCTAGTCATCTGCTGTCAGGGCTTATTTCCCGCGCGTGGGGCTTATGCGATGTTACTGGCCCATGCTGGGACACGCTTTGGCTACGTTATGGATCGCGCCAGTGAGTGATGGCTGCGCGATGGAGTCCCAGGTGCGTTCCGCGATGCCGCATCAGGTCGACGCATTCACGCCGACGTCGTCGTCGTTGTCGTCGACGTCGCCGAAGTCGTTGCCCCCGTCTTCATGGGCGGCCCCCGCGCCCCGCGCGCTTCGACGAGAGGGCTCGCGTGCGTCATCCGTCAGCGCGCGCCCTGCGCGGCGGACACCGCGTTCGCGCGGCGTTCCTCGGCGGACGCCCGCAGGTGCTTCCAGATGCGTGCCTCCCCGACCCCGCGACGAGCGGGGGCATTGGCTTTGCCCGCGGGCCACGTTGGAATAGCTCGTTGGTGCGGCACTTTTTTTTGTTTTGCCTGAGCGCGCTTTCAGAGCGCGCGGCGCCTCGTGCGCCGGCGAGGCGCCGACCTTCAAAAACGCCATTCCAGGCTGTGTTCAGCCTCCGGGAGCCGATGTGCGCGCGTTTTCGCGCGGCCACTGATGAGCGGCTGGCGGCGGCTCGGCCCGTTCCAGTCGCGGCCGCCCTCGCGACGTGAGCGAGTCGACCTGTCTGTCGCGCGTCGCTCGACATCGCGCAGCACGAGCGCGGGTGATCGCGTCGATGTCACGTCGCGGACTCCGGCAGACGGCGCCCCCGATGGCCCGGCCGCGCGATCGCGCCCGCGCGCGCCCCGCGCCCGCGCCCCCTTCGGCGGGCGTCGGCGGCGGCGGCGTTGATCGCGCGCTTCTGACCAGGACGGCGGGGGCGCACTCGACTCCCTGGGGGGCCCCCCACTCCACGCGCCCGCCCGCGGAACCCGCCCGCCGGGGCCCTCCTCAGGGGGGGCCAAACGTACCCCAGAACAGACGTGCCGAGGGGGGGGGCCCAGGGCCTTTGGAGAGCACCCGCGAACTAGGCCGGGGTGGTCTGTTTTTTCCCTCCAACCATGCGCTGTGGCGCACGCTGCTGCACTCCCTCGCGCCCTCCTGCTACTCTTTGGGCCCTGCCATGCTCCTGCTGCGATTGCGCGCTGAGTCGTTGTCAAAGTATCATTATTATTATTACTATTAGCCTTATTATTATCAGTAGTACTAATACTAGTAGTAGTTGTAGTGGTAGTAGTAGTAGTAGTAGTAGTAGTAGTAGTAGTAGTAGTAGTAGTGGTAATAGTAGTAGTAGTAGTAGTAGTAGTAGTAGTAGTAGTAATAGTAGTAGTAGTAGTAGTAGTAGTAGTAGTAGTAGTA
>CAUYUJ010004028.1:72500-73649 GCA_963575745.1 Prorocentrum cordatum | reverse complement strand
AGGAGGAGGAGGAGGAGGAGGAGCAGGAGGGGGCGGAGATTCGAGGCCCTCGCGCTGCTGAAGCGCCTGTGCACGGGCCCTGCCGCGCACGGCGAGGCTGCGCACGGCGAGTCCGCCGCGCCCGCACCCGGCGGCGACACCGAGGCGCCCGTGCGCGGAAGGTGCTTTGAGGCTCCCGCCCGATCCTCCCCCATCGTCCCGTTTCCCCCTCCTCCCGCTTCCCGTCTCCTCCTCTTCCTCCTACTCCTCCTCCTGCTCCTCCTCCTTCTCCTCCTCCCTCCTCTTTCTCCTTCCCTCCGTCTCCCTCCTCCTCATCATCATCTTCCTCCTCCTCCTCCTCCTCCCTTCTCATCCTCCTCCTCCCTCCTCTTCCTCCTCCCCCTTCTCCTCCCTCCTCCTCCTCCTCTTCCGCCTTCTCCTCCTCATCCTTCATCTTCTCCTCCTCCGCCTTCTCCTGCTCATCCTCCTCTTCCTCAGAGGAGAACGGAGAGGAGGAGGAGGAGGAAGAAGAGGAGGAAGAAGAGGAGGAGGAGGGAGAAAGGGGATGTCAGCCGCCCTGAGACTGCTCTCTGGCTAGTTTGGCGGCTTCGAGGAGCGTCTTCTGTGGTAGGGTGTCTCTTCCTCCTCCGTTCCTCCTCCGTTCCTCCGCCTTCTCCTCCTCCCTCCTCCTCCTCCATCCTCATCCCTCCTCTTCTTCCTCCTTCGTCCTCCCTCCTCCCTCTTCCCCTCTCCGTCGCTTCATCCCTCCTCTGCTTCCTCCTCCCTCATCACTCCCTCCTCCCTCCTCCTCAAGCTCTCGAAGGGCCCAAGGCGAGTAGATCCTCATGTTTGCTCCCGGGCGTCATGGGTCCCGCCCCGCCGCCACAGCCTTGCGTGCTTGAGGCTATGCGCAGCTCCTGGTATGCTATCTTGAGGCGCGGGTCGGCGAAGGGCGGGGCGAACGCGTCAGAGTCAGGGGTCACTCAGTTTTGTAGTTTGGTGCTGACAGGGTGCTGTATTGCAAATTGTGTGGTTTAGTTTCAGGTAGGTTAGATTTCTTTCGCTTCCTGTGCACCTTCCTTCTTGTCCGTCTCGGGTGCGGGGGCCGTGGGGAAGCCAGGTTGTGCATTGACTCACCCGTCCGCTCTCGACGGTGTTTCATCATTGTGG
>CAUYUJ010004028.1:37500-67500 GCA_963575745.1 Prorocentrum cordatum | reverse complement strand
AGGCCGTGCTCCGCCCTGCCCATAGAGCCCCTGAACCGACAAAGACCCATGAGTGGGACGGAATCGGGACAGTTGGGAGGCCAGTCTACGGACGTGGGAAGTGCGAGTGGCGCGCGGCACATGGACATCGATTGCGAGGCTGGCGGCCGTTTCCCTCCTGGTGGGGCCTCCTACTCTGCTGAGTGTTGTCCACATGTTTCTTCGGCCGACCTTCGTGATGCTGCCCGTAATGCCGTGCGTGCCGTGGTCGCATGGCTTGGGGTGTACGCCACGGAGTTGGAGACGGCAGCTATGCGAGACAGGAGAAGGTCTTTCGCCACTTGGGCTGCTAGCTGCGAGGCGGGTCGCATCAAACCGTTGTTCTCTTTCACCAAGCCTGCAGGGGTACCGCATGCTCAGGTCCATTGCCACGGTGGTCCTACATCCCCGGCGCAGCACATTGCGGATGACCAGATGGACCGATGGGCCAACATCTGGCACGCTACGACGGTGCCACGGCCCCCGACGCTTGCGCAGGTGGATGGTGCTGGGCAAGGTCTGGACGACTATCAGATGCAGCACATCGAGGACTTCGACGACACGGCCGACCTGCGGGAGGCTTTGCAGAGCCTCCCAAAAGCTGCCCTTCCTGTCCCCAAGGTCACCGAGGTGCGGCGGGCCGCGAAACAGTTCAAGTGGCACACGGGCCAGGGTGCGGACAAGTTGGCCCCCAGGCCCTTGAGCCTCCTCAGTGATCCCACCCTTGCCCTGCTGATCTACATCATGTGGCTGGCCGAGCACTGGGGGCGCTGGCCGACCCAGCTCATGGCCGTCCACATTGTGCTGCTGGCCAAGCCCAAGGGAGGCTGGCGACCCATTGCGCTGCTGCAGGCGGTGTATCGGGCATGGACGCAAGTGCGTAGCGTCCAATTTCGGCAGTGGCTTCAAGATCATGATCGGCCCTACTTTCCCTTGGCGGTCGGCAAAACTACTCAGGATGTGGCTGCTCGCGCCCTCCTTCGCGCTGAAGCGGCCTTGGCCTCCGACAAAGGTGCCATCGTGGACATCGAGAAGTGCTTCGGTCGCATTTGTTGGCGTCGCCTCATTCAGGCAGCCAAGAAGCACGCCTTCCCTCGGCAGCTACTGTCATGTGCGTTGGCCATGTACCGAGCGCCACGGAGGCTGGTGTGGCTGCAGGCCACCTCTTACTCGGTCGTGGTGGACCAAGGAGTGCTGCCTGGGTGCAAATACGCCATGGCCCTAGTCCAGCTCCTCATGCTGTCTGCCATGGACGACTTCGTGGCCACGGTGTACCCCCTCCAAGTCAACAGTGATGCAGGTTTCTCGTCGTCGCTGGACGTTTTCGCTGCAACCTCACACTGCAGATCGAGGCGCAGCTCAGGTTTCTCCAGCAGATGTCGGTGGACGTGATCAAGCTGCTGTGCGATTCCTTGACGGACCTAGGTCTCCCAATTGCGAAGTTCAAGGCCTTGCTTGCAGGGCCCGACGAGCAGATGCCGACCATGGTGGCAAGGCGACTGAAGAAGCGCGGCTTCCGTCCACAACCTAGGCTCGAAGTGCTGGGCCTGGAAGTTGGGGCAGGCAAACCTTGCCATGGGCATGTGCCGAGGAGGCGCATGTGCAAAGTGGACAAGGGGGCTCGACACTTCAAGCGCTTGCGGGCGCCCGGGGCAAAGTTCAAGAAGGTCGCTCGAGCAGCAGTCGGCCCTGCCATCACCTACGGATTGGACGTCTTAGGAGCGGCCCCGCACGTGCTACGCAGGATGACCGCAATTGTGAAGCATGGTTGGGATGCGATACCGAGTGGTTGCTCACGCTGGATTGCAGCGCGGCTGGGCCGCCCCCCATCACAGCATCCCGAGTGCGTCGCAGTGGTCGGCCCGATCTACAACTGGGCGCTCATGATGCAGTCGGATGAATGTTCAATGGGCGCCATGCAGGTTGCTTGGAGGACGCAGTATTTTCAGATTGCGTCTGCACCCGCCCCCACGAACTGGAAGCTCGTCAAAGGACCTGCTGGAGCTTTCTCGCGATCGGTGCTGCACCTTGGCTGGAAGTGCTCCTCGTGCTACAGCGTTTTGGCTCGCACTGGGGATGTGCTCAGCCTTCGGGTTACCGCCCCCTCCGTCGTCAGGTGGCTCGCTCTGCTGGACTGCGAGGTGGTTGGTTGGGAGCAGTGGGCGCAGCGGCCAGACGTCATGCCTGAAATACCTGGGCCGCTTCACAGAGATCCTGCAGGCATCTGGCTAGCGCCTATACGTGGGTTATTGCAGGCAGGGGCGAAGGCCAACAGATGGGTCTTGGATCCCTTGGCGAGAGCTGCTCTACGCACGGCGGTGTTAGGTGGTCACTTCTCGCAGCAGAGACTTTACCAGTACGCCTATGCCACGAACCCACATTGTCCTCGCTGTTGGGGTACCCTGGGCACTCTTCATCATCGCTACTGGTGCTGTCCTACCTTGGGTGACGTGCGTGAGCGAGCCGTGGATGAAGGTACGCTGGACGCTGCTATGGCCACGGTACCTGGGGACCTGCTCTACTCCAGGGGCCGTTCCCCCAACTCCTTCCAGCCCGCGCTGCCCCCGAGGTGCGACACTAGTGCATGGCGCTACGATCGCGGAGCGCGTGCTGAGCCATTTGTCGTCACGGGGTACATCTTCACGGACGGCTCGTGCAAGAGGCTAGTGCGTTGGGATATTGCAGCACGGGCAGACCGGGGTTTCGTGGTCGTGGGAGATGCGAGCTACTCGGGAGCTGTGTTTGGTGCGTTGCCTGGCCCTCGCCAGACTTCGGCACGCGCCGAGCTGCATGCAGCGCCGCAGGCTCTCACGATTGGAATTGCCCCGCTCCACATCCACACAGGTTACTTGCCCTTGCTCGACGGCTTGGCCCGCGGACGCCGCTGGCGCTGCAGTCCTCGGCGAGACAACGTGGACCCGTGGAGACAAATATGGCGCCACGTCGATGACCACGGAGGTCTCCATGCGCCTGATTCCAGTACCCCGTCCCCTGTCCGTGTCACCTACGTCAAGGGTCATTCGAAGGAGGACACCTGGGAGAGGCGGTGCAACGACCTGGCGGACCACGCGGCCATGCGGGGCCGACGCCTTCACGACCTTCCTCGAGAGGCAGTGGAAAGGCACGCGCAGGCCTTGGCGCGAGCGAGGCAAGTCGCCTCCTGGATTGCCAACGCCTCCATGGTCACCTTCGACGGCACCGCGCCGCCCGACCGCGTGGATATTCCGAGGCGGCGACCCCTGGCGCTGCGACAGCGCTGGGCCCAGGAGCGAGATGCGGCTGGGACGAAGCGAGCAGCGGCCGAGAACGGCCAGCGGGCGGGGGGGCCGCCGCCGCAGACGGTGGTGGAGTTCCCGCACCTCGTGCGGAGGCGTGGTCAAAAGTGGGCCTGTGACCGCTGCCCCGCCTATGCCTTGTCCGCCAAAGGTGCGAGGGCCCTAAAGCTCCCCACGTGTAGAGTTGCCGAGGCCGCGGCCCTTTGGGCCTCGAGCTCAACGTCAGGGGGCGCCGCGGGTGAGGGTCTTGTCGTCTCGACCCCGCCCCCTGCGGGTCCTGTGGACCCTTCGGGCGCCGACTTGGAAGTGGACGACGATGAGCTCCAGCCTACGGCGGTAGAGGGCCCTGAGCGGCTCCTTGCGTTTAAACGGGTGGGGTTTCAAACGGAGGAGGAGCGTCGGGATCTCGACCTAGCTGACGCTTGTACAGGTTGGCTCCCGATGGCCCCGCGTGTCCAGGCCCAGGCTGAAGCTCCCAGTGTCCAGGTCGATCCTGACCCCATCCCCGATTTCCCCACGTCTCACCAGGAGCGAGGGGACTAGAGAGGGGAGCGGCTCTGATGCGGCCTCTGGGGGCCCGCGCCCGAAGGCGCCTCGGTTGGCCGTGCGCGCCCCCCCCCCGCCCCTGCTGGTGCGCAGGTTTCCCTGGGCGGCTCTGGGGGGCCTCCGCCCCCCAAGAGGGCTAGGGCCTTTGGGGGCCCGCGGGTTGGGGCGTCCTGGGTTGCCCGTGATGCCGCCCCCCCCGACCGTCCCCTCTCCGCTCAGGGTCCTGTTGATTCTCGCAGTGCCCGAGGGCACGTCATCCTCCTTGCTGGAGGCACTCTTTCATTATGCCGTTGTTGTGGCGCCCGTTGCCAGCCCTCGGCGCCTCGATCGCGCCTGTGAGGTGAGTGCCAAGGGTTTGCATCCAGTAAGGACTCTACGTATCTAAAAGCCCTCGAGATGGGGAAAGATCATATCTCGGGGGAATGGAGGGCCGAGCCTCGCCCACTCCTTGTCTCGGACGAAGCCTGCTTCTGGTTTCGCCTTCGGTAATTCGTCTGACGTTTTACTTACCAGGTGGCCTCTGTCGTCCTGTGGCTTTCGTTTCATCGGCGAGTTGCGCGTACTCGCCTTTTCCGTCTGTCTCGGCCTTTATTTTTGCCCGCTCGGCGCGCTCGAACTCGATTTGGTGGTGCCCTCCTCCTCCTCCTCCTCCTCCTCCTCCTCCTCCTCCTCCTCCTCCTCCTCCCCCATCCCCCTCCTCTTCATCCCCCGGGGTTCGGCGGTTGCGGCGCGGGTGTGCGGGCCGTCCGCAGCGCTGCGAGAGCCATGCGTTAGCAGATGGCCGTTCTCCGCGTTCAGTTGACGTCCTGGGTAAAGCCGCTGCGTCACGTACATGTGACGTCCTGGCACGTCGCGCACGTGCTGCGGCAGTGCACTTGGGTCGCTGCTCCTGCGAAGCGAGGTACTGCGCTGTATATTGCAGCGTTGGCCCTCACCCCTCTCGGTCGGGGCTGCGGATCCGGATCGCGATCTCTCCTCATTTGGTTTGTCATGTTAGCGGCACGCGCACGAGCTAAGACCCTGCTGAGCCGTGCGCACCCATGTAGGCGGCAGCTTCTGGGAGGTCTTCGATGTTCGCGGCACGCGCACGAGCTAAGACCCTGTTGAGCCGCGCGCACCACTGTAGGAGGCAGCTTCTGGGGGGTCTTCGTAAGAGCGACCTGCCCTAAGGTCTTGACGTTACCGATGTCTCACATCGGGCTTAAATCGGGCATGCCCCTCTACAGTAGGAAGTTTCAAAAGTAGTCCATGCATGTATTTCGAGCATATTTGGACTAGTCTTCATTCTTCTTTTTTCTGCCTGTCGGAGGACACGCCCGACCTACCCCCAGGCGTGTTCGCCCTGTTTGGGGCCCCAGGGCCATCACAGATCGGTCCAGTTCGAGAAATGCCGCAGCAACATGTGGTGATTGTTCGTCGTGGGCTCGGGCCATGGTTTTTTGTCATGTCATTCTTCCGCCACGTCGGATCTCGGGGTGAACCGAGTGGTGAGTCAGTGGGGAATCGGATGCTTGGGCCGTTCTCCGAGGATGTCTCTGGCGACTGGGGCCGTCGAGGCGCAAGAGCCGTGCAGCGACGGACCGTGCGGTGAAGTCGTTGAGGAATCCAAGATTCCGAGGCGGGAATTTATACATGATCACCGCCTAGAGCATCAGATTTCGGAGCCTCGGCAGGCAGTGGATATGGACATATCTGGGCCCCCGGGGGCCGACATATATCCATATCCACCGCCCGCTAGGGCACCAGGACGTCGGTTCCCAGGCGGTAGATATTGATAAATCCCCGCCTCGCAAAGATCACCAAACGGACCCGCAAGGCTCAGGGGAAATGGGCCCAGAACCCGAAAAGGTTTAACGCATTTCATCCTGCTGATTCAGGGGATCAGGCCAGATAACTCCGGGCAAGTCCGAATCGTTCAAGGCACATGCGAATGCATCAAGGCTGATCCATAGATCCAGAGATATCGTGTGAACTGTGGAGTAGATTGTGGACGGTCCAGCTCGAGTCGAGGGACAGCGAGAGTCATTGAGGCCTTCACGACAGGGCGGCAGGTTTTCGAACGTTTTCGTTGGTTCTCTGCGATTTTCCAGCCTCGAGATGTTCTCCAACAGCTGCGCCTCGCCGAGGGTGCTCAGGGGATGCCCAGTGGGCGTCCAAAACGTCCGCTGGAGAGCCGTGTTATGACTTGAAAGTTGCTTGTCTCAAGGGCAACGTTAGGGGGGATTGGCTCAGGGGGGGATGTCTACCCTCGATCGCCGACTCAGCGCCGAGAGCGGCCTAGATGTAGCCTACTCGGCCGAGGAACGCTCGGTTTCACCATAGGTGATGCATCGGCGATCTATCGCGGATTCATCGGCGATGTATCGTCGATTCCAGATCAAGCGCGGATTAGTTGTTGTCGCGGTGCCATGCAGATCCATCGCTGTCGCGTGGCCTATCGTGGATCCATCGGTGAGGCATCGTTCCAGTCCAGGTCGGTGTTCCCCCCCTCCATTCTTCCCATCATCGAGGATAAATGAACCCCTAACCCTAATGACACGATGAAGACGTGGCCTTATTGAGATCCCCGTCTTTGCATTAGGGAGAATAGGCTTGGGCGGTGGTCCGATGCAGCTGCAGAAACGAGCCTCTCTCTATCCCGGATGTTTTTGGCCCTCCTGATTTGGGTCGCCGCCCAAGTCGGTGTTTCCCCCTAGCGTTAGGTCGGGCA
Organism: Prorocentrum cordatum; assembly: GCA_963575745.1. Taxonomy (NCBI): domain Eukaryota; class Dinophyceae; order Prorocentrales; family Prorocentraceae; genus Prorocentrum; species Prorocentrum cordatum. The sequence goes on along the minus strand of CAUYUJ010004028.1, from coordinate 60,951 downwards.
TGCCCCCCTACAGGCGGGCTTGGGGCGGAAGCAAATCGCCGACGCATGCCCCACAATGATCAACCAGACAAGACAAATCCTTCCCTGAGGACAGCACAATCCACCCCCACCCCCACCCAGTGCACCCACCTCCGACCTGGTGGTCCAGGGTGCCCTGGGTGGGGGTGGGGGTGTGTGTTTTTGGGCCCCGCGGCTCTTACAACACACCCCCACCCCCACCCAGGGCACCCTGGACCAGCAGGTCGGAGGTGGGTGCCCTGGGTGGGGGTGGGGGTGGGTTGTGCTGTCCTCATTCCCATATGACTTGTTTCACTATTTCTGAACACTCCTCCCGTAGAGGGGCACGCCCAACTTAGCCCCATCGTCGGCCCCCAGGCGCGCGGCCGAGGCGCTCGGCCGCGGGAGCGCCGCCGCCGCGGCGGTGGCCGTGTCGGGCGACGAGTGGGAGCTGGGGGGGGTTTTGCTTGCTCGCTCGGGGCGGGAGCCGTGCTGCGGGACTCAATGCAGACAGGGGGGGAGGAGGGGGGGGAGGAGGGAGGAGGAGGAGGAGGAGGAGGAGGAGGAGGAGGAGGAGGAGGAGGAGGGAGGACCAGGACGAGGAAGTCGAAGGGGGGAGGAGAGGAGGAGGAGGAGGAGGAGGAGGAGGAGGAGGAGGAGGAGGAGGAGAGGGGAGCAGGAGCAGGAGGCAGGAGGAGGAGCAGGGGAGCAGGAGCAGGAGCAGGAGCAGGGAGAGAAGCAGGAGGAGCAGGAGGAGCAGGAGCAGGAGGAGGAGCAGGAGCAGGAGGACAAGAAGGAGGAGGAGGAGGAGGAGGAGGAGGAGGAGGAGGAGGAGGAAAGTGAGGAGGAGGAGGAGGAGGACTGGTGGCGTGTGGGTTCCTGCTCCTCGGGAGGCTTGCGACTGTGGCAATTCTAGGCTTCCTAGATGCGGTCGGAGTAGACGGGGTCGGAGGATCGCGCCGCATCGCCGATGCATCGGCGATGCGGCTCGATGTAGGGCCCGATTTGCTCCACGCCGACGCCGCGGACGTATCGCCGACGTCGCTAGGGGTCAGAGGATCGCACCGCATCGCCGATGCATCGCCGATGCGGCTCGATGCGGGGCCCGAATTGTTTCGCGTCGACGTCGCCGGTGCATCGCCGATACATCGCCGATGCATCGTCGTTGCATCGGCGATGAGGCGCGATCCTCCGACCCCATCTACTCCGACCCCATTTATGAGGCCTCTACGAACGAGCTACACGGCGTAGATCTAAGTAATGACCTGGGAACCAGAGCCATTGTCTGAGGTCTTTCTTTACCTGCGCTGGCCCAGCGCCGATCCGAGACAACCGCGCGGACCTCCCAACGTTTGTGTGCAGCATGCCGTCACTTCGGCTCTGAGGAAAGAGTGCCAGCAGCAGTGCTTTTCCCCGGAGGAGGAGGAGAAGCAGGAGGACAAGGAGGAGGAGGAGGAGGAGGAGGAGGAGGAGGAGGAAGAGAGGAGGAGGAGGAGGAGTAGGGGAGATACTCCCAACTGCACCGCGCAGTCAGCGCATAATTTCGTCATTGGGCCTACATTATTAATTCTTGTCTATCAGCCACTGTCCTACTTCTGCTGCGCTGATCATGCTGCATTTGTCTAGCCATGCCTAAATCGGCAAGCGTGCTTCTATTTTCTCGTCCCATAGAACGCTGCAGACCTGGCGCTCGAGTTCGCGCAATGTCAAAAAAGGAGGAGGAGCAGGAGGAGGAGGAGGAGGAGGAGGAGGAGGAGGAGGAGAGCCAGTCGGGTATTGCCAGGACCCCGCTTGAGGGGAGCCAGATAGCGATTGGGCCCCGAAGTCCAAAATATGGACCGAAATCACTATACCAGGTCTGCCGTTGTTGCTGTTTTTCGGGTGACGGCAGTTCCAGCTAGTGGAATGGAGCGATGGGGGGGAGGTCCCCCCGGCGCGCATAATTACAACAGGTCCACTTAAACCCAGTCTTGCCAACGCCCGAGCCAGGACCCCCCGGGACCTCGGGGAAGAGGCGGCCTCCGTCTTCCCACGATCAGGTGCGCCCCGGAGCTCCCCTTGGTCAGAACGCAGCCAGGGGAAGGTCCCGAGGAGCACGGCCAGGCAGATGCTCGCGTTGCGACAAAAATGCGACGGAATGTTCCCGGGAAGTTGTCGGCATCTGGGGGTCATCGCGGGGCCCCGGACCGTCAAACAATTATGGCAACGAAGTTCCCCACATGTTTTTTAGCGGGCGCGGGCTTACAGGGGGAGACAACGAGAGCGACGCTATCGAATGGCATGCAAGACTCTTGCGAAATTGCCTAGTTCTCCTAGCAGCCGTCGTCTCGGTGGGAGGGGCACGAAATCTGATGAATAATGTTGTTTGCGAACACCCTCCTCGCTCAGGCGAGGCCTCCCTGGAGGGGTGGAAAGGGCACGAAACCTGCAAAATAACATGGTTTTCGGATACCCTCCTCGCTCAGGCTGGGCCTCCCTGGAGGAGTGGGAGGGCCACGAAACCTGCTAAGCAACATTGTTTTCGGATACCCTCCTCGTTCAGGCTGGGCCTCCCTGGAGGGGTGGAAAGGGCACGAAACCTGTAAATAACATGGTTTTCGGATACCCTCCTCGCTCAGGCTGGGCCTCCCTGGAGGAGTGGGAGGGTCACGAAACCTGCTAAGCAACATTGTTTTCGGATACCCTCCTCGCTCAGGCTGGGCCTCCCTGGAGAAGCGGGAGGGCCACGAAACCTGTAAATAACATGGTTTTCGGATACCCTCCTCGCTCAGGCTGGGCCTCCCTGGAGAAGTGGGAGGGCCACGAAACCTGCTAAACAACATTGTTTTCGGATACCCTCCTCGCTCAGGCTGGGCCTCCCTGGAGAAGCGGGAGGGCCACGAAACCTGCTGGACAACATTGTTTTCGGATACCCTCCTCGCTCAGGCGGGGCCTCCCTAGAGAAGTGGGAGGGGCACGAAACTCGATCAATAGCATGGTTTTCGAATACCCTCCTCGCTCAGGCGGGGCGTCCCTTGAGGAGTGGGAGGGACACGACACCTGCTAAACAGCATGGTTTTCGGATACCCTCCTCGCTCAGGCGGAGCCTCCCTGGAGAAGTGGGAGGTCCACGAAACTCGATCAATAACATGGTTTTCGAATACCCTCCTCGCTCAGGCGGTGCCTCCCTGGAGAAGTGGGAGGGCCACGAAACCTGATGAAGAGCAAGGTGTTCGAATACCCTCCTCGCTCAGGCGGGGCCTCTCTGGAGGGGTGGGGGGGGGGGCACGAAACCTGAACATAGCATGGCGTTCGAATACCCTCGCTCAGGCGGGGCCTCCTTGGAGGAGTGGGAAGAGCACGAAACCTGATGAATAACAAGGTGTTCGAATACCCTCCTCGCTCAGGCGGGGCCTCTCTGGAGGGGTGGGGGGGGGCACGAAACCTAAACATCGCATGGCGTTCGAATACCCTCGCTCAGGCGGGGCCTCCTTGGAGGAGTGGGAGTGGGAAGGTCACGAAACCTGATGAATAACAAGGTGTTCGAATACCCTCCTCGCTCAGGCGGGGCCTCTCTGGAGGGGTGGGGGGGGGCACGAAACCTTGTAAATCGTGTGGTATCCCGATACTGTCCTCGTTCCAGCGTGGCTTCCCTGGAATGGTAGGACTGGTATGGTAGCTTGGGTATTGTAGGTGTGGTATGGTATGGTATGGTAGGTGGTGTGATGTGGTTGGCATGGTATTGTAGGTATGGTAGTGGTATGGTATGGTAGGTATGGTATGTAGTGGGTATGGTATTGTAGGTATGGAATTGGTCTGGTATTGGTAAGTATGGTACAGTAGGTATGGTCTGGTATGGTATGGTATGTATGGTATGGTACGGTAGGGAGGCGGGAGAAGGAGAAGGAGGAGAAGGAGAAGGAGAGGGTGTTCTAGGAAAACAAGAACCCCACTCAGGAAGTGGGGAATGATTCGGGATGAAAGACGGGCCCTGGGGAAAGTGTCGGGACATCTGGGGACCCCGTATCGGACGGGGCAAGGACGAGGATAAATCCGTTCCAGAGCGTTCCGGAGTCAGGAACGCTCTGAGAAGGCCGCGGCGCCCGAGACGTTTTCCAGAGCCGCTGGATCTCAGAGAGTCCTGATTTATCCTCTCCCGACTTCATCCTTGTCTTGGTTTCGTCTTACACCAGGGTGCCTGCCGCAGGGCCCATCCTTCGATACAGTGGCGCCTCCCGGCACCAAGAGAAGCTAGAAAAACCAGCTACGTGAGCTGATTCTCCACCCTGCCCTTTGCTATCCTATCCGTCCGCCCTGCCAGGAAAGGTCGGCCACGCGCAGAGTGGAGTAGGCGGAGGGGGGAAGGCTTCCCGCTCCTTCTAAGAAGCGGCCTCCTTCTAAGAAACCTTGCCCCCTACCCCCTACCCCGGACGACCACTGGCGGCGGCGGCGCGTCTGTCGGACAGCGGAGATCGCTCAAATGTTGGTTTCGAAGATGTTCGGGGTTCGAGGTCCGAGGTTTTCGGACGTTCTCGTGGATTCTCGGCGGCTTTCCAGCCTCGGGAAGTGCCTTCCAGCAGCTGCGCCTCGCCGTGGGCGTTCCGGGGCTGCCCGGATCGTCGCGAAAGGCCGCTGGAGACCTGAGATATGGCCCGAAAACCAAACTCTGAGGAATCGCTCCGATCTCAGCTCAAATCGGAGCGTGAATTACCTACCCCGCTTTCGCTTCCAGGCAAAACCAAGCCATACCACGCGCCTCCTCGTCAAGCGGCCTGACCAGTACAGGCTGCAATTTGGCATCGTTTGGTATCTCTTGGAAACGAGGGTGGTCAAAAGCGAGGTAGGTTTGTTTTCCCCCTATCAAAGGTTTGGGACAGTTGGACGGTTTACGCGACGTCCGCAACCAGCGCCCGCGTCGTCACGCCAGGAGTTTAGGGAGGAAGAGCCACCCCGACCCCCCTGATGGGTTTCCTAAACCGTCTTGGAGGTACTCTGCTCGATTCCTGCTTTCAGTATGCTCACTACAGGGGTTCGCTTTCAGTGGGTGCTTCTTATGAGTGTGGATTTGCCCTCTTCGGAATATATTGATCAGTGCTCGAGCCAAACGGTGTGTTGGCAGATTCGTGGACCATTTTCGTGTTGATCTCGTCGGTGGAGCGAAGACAGAACGATGGATAACGAACACGAGACGAAAACGGAGCACACTGTTTAGCTCGAACCCTGCTGTGGACCCCCAGGAGGGTTTCGAATTCCTTCCCGTTCTTGTCTCATCTCGCGGATGGCCGGGCGAATTGCTCGGATCGACGCGGGGACCCCGCGCTCCGCGCTCGCCGGTGAGGGCGGTGCAGCGAGGCAGCGGCGCGGAGTTGCGAACGGTTGTGCTTGATTTTACGAGTCTTATTCTGCCAACGCATTCCGTCTTGGTTTACTCTCACGGCGCGAGGATGTCAGGGCAGCGGCGCCATGATTGGTTTCGTGCCCCGAGGAGCAGGAGGCCATGCCGCAGCTCTGGCAGGGTAGCGTGAGTTCTGCCGCAGCCTGCCGCACAGCCGTGAGGCGGTACTGCGACGCCCTTTTTTTGGCCACGGCATCTGTGCTCGTGTGCCTTGCGCTCAGCTTCGTCTCTCCTCCTCATCCTCCCCCGCCTCCTCCTCTCTCCTCCTTCTCCTCCTTTCCGGTGATGATGAGGCCACGGCACCTCGCGTCTCTCTCTCTCTCTCTCTTTCTCTCTCGAGGAGCGGCTGCGCAGCTTCTCGCCGCTGGCGGCGCTGGAGGACCTGCCGCAGGCGGGCGCGCACGCCGAGGACCGGGCGGCGCCCACGAGGGCGGGTGGGGTGCGGGGGGGGCGGCCCTCCACGAGGGCGGAGCGGCTTCTTAGAAGGTCGGGCCGGACGAAAGGGGGGCATTGGGAAAGGGGGGGTTACGAAATTTGCTGCATGCAGCTGGTTTCGGCCCCACCGAGGGGCCCATTCCTCGATACATAGCCGCCTCCGGCGGCTGGAGGCGCCGGGAAAATCGGCTACGTGAGCTGATTCTCAAACCCCCCTTTTATTATCCCCCCCTTTCACCCGACCCGAGAAGGCAGGGGCCTTCTCAGTGGATCATCGAGGATCAAAGAACCCCTAACCCGAATAGCATGGTGAGGACGTGGCCTCACGGAGGTCCTCGTCTTTGCATCGGGGATAAGGAATCTGGGCGGTTTGGTTCGATACATGTGCAGAAAAGACCCCCATATTCTTAATTTTGTTGTCCTCCCAGCTTAGGTCGCCTCCCAAAGGGTTAGGGTTGTTTGTACACTGGAGGGGACCAAACACTCAGACCCAAACAATCATCGATTCCCATGGAGATATGGGACAATATGGGAAGCTGAGGGAAAGACGAACATCAAGAGCATATGGAAAATATGGGTGGTCCTGGGATTTGTGTGTATTTAACTACTTGTGTGTCCCTGGGTCCCTGCAGGGAGATTCCTGGGGCCCACCTAACGGATTTGTTCGACTTTGGTCTGAGCCCAGTTCGACTCACGTTCGACTCGAGTTCCACTCACGTTCCACACAGGTTCGAGTCAGGTTCGAGTCAGGTTTGACTCAAGATCGATTCAGATCGACGGACGTTCGACGGAACTTCGACGCGCGTGTGGAGCGATTGGCTCCAGGAACGTCCCCATGATGAGCATCCAATTCTCACGGGTAGTTCTTGGTGTCTTCGAGTTTGTGCTCCGCGTTTCCCTCCCAGGCCAAATTTCGGAGGAGGAAATGGTACCCATACCGCTACCTGTCGGCCGTTTCCGTCTTTTGGGGCCTTCTGGGATGCCTTCGTGTCCACCGCTGGATTCTCTTTGAAATTCTGGTCAGAACCCACCCTGGGAGAGGTCCAGGTAGTAGCGGTATCAGGACTTCTTGGTTTCCCCACAAAGTTTCTCGACACGAGCTTGCCTATTGCAGGTCCGCTTGTGTGGCGTTCCAGGTTTGCGTGGCGGTTGCCTGACATGCATTTTATTTGGTGCCGGCATTATGTTATGGCGCAAGCCGAGATTTGGTCCAGGCGCGGTCCCAATACATGTATACACATGTACATATATTCATGTGCATCTACACACATATATATGTGGTTCCCCCCACATGATCATACATACTACTACAACCCTCGTCAATAATAAACTGAGGGATTCTGTTTTCGGTGATTGCATGGTCGGCGCTACTCCAATGCTGGCGCTAGATATCTGACGTGGACGCAAGGGCTCCAAAAATCCGACGACACCTCCGCAACATTGAAGAACGCAGTTTCTAACAAGTGCCCGAGAAGATCGATCGTCGTGATTTCCAACTGCGTTTCTGTTTTTTTGTGACGAGGCTTGGCCGCTTTAAAAATCAGCGTTGACCCCAGACAATAGGTTCTTGTATTATCTTGGCACCATCTGCGCGGTGCAATGTACATCGCGCTAAACTGCCGCGCGCGGCACCCAAGGAACTCGAGCACGGCGGCCGCGGAAGACGCGCGGGGCCGGCGGCGGCGGCGCGGCCGACGGCGGGGGGGGGGGGGCCCGATCTACTTGGTCCGATCAGGGAGATATACTTCTGGACCCCCCCGCGGCAACCTGGCAGCCGCCCCAGGACCCCCCCGCGGCAACCTGGGGGCCGCCCACTCGGCATGCGCTTCGAATTAGCGCGGCGAACACCGCAGTCACTTCGACTTGTTATTTGCACAACAACTACCCACCCTTGCCCACCAGAATGCATTTTTTGCAAAAGATTATGGCTGGGTGGTTGTTGGTATTAACCAACAACTACCTGGCCGCTGCCCACTCGGATTGTATTTTTATATAGCACGGCGGTCACCGACGTCACTTCGACATATTAGTTGTGCAACAACTACCCACCCATGTCCACCGGAGTGTATTTTTTTGTAACGGATTGTTGCCGGGTGCTTGGGTAGTTGCAGTTTTCGAAAAGAATTTTAAAAGTTCCTTTTCCTTTCTTTTGAAAATCTGCAACTACCCAAGCACCCGGCAATCATGCATGACCAAAAATACACTCCGGTGGACATGGGTGGGTAGTTGTTGTACAATTAATATGTCGAAGTGACGTCGGTGACCGCCGTGCTATATAAAAATGCAATCCGAGTGGGCGGCGGCCAGGTAGTTGTTGGTTAGTGCCAACAACTACCCGGCCATAATCCCTTCCAAAAAAAACACTCTGGTGGGCAAGGGTGGGTAGTTGTTGTACAAATTATAAATCGAAGTGACTGCGGCGTTCGCCGCGCTAAATCAAAGCGCATGCCGAGTGGGCGGCGGCGGGGTAGTTGGACAAATACCCGCCATCATCTTTTGCAACAGCCCTCCCTTGGGCGGCGGCGGCGCGAAAGCTCCCAGCCGCACAAATTTCCATAACATTGGAACGTCTACCTGTGATTTTGCACCGCCCCTTCTGCCTAGCTGCGCCGGTTCCGACAAAACGACCTAAACGCGTCTTCCGCGTTGTTGACCTGGCGATTTGCTACTGTCGCGCTACCGCGGACGCCGAGAATCGCGCGATAACTCCCAGACGTAAGAATTCCCATAACAGCGGAACGTCTACCCGTGATTTTGCACGAACTCTTTCTCCCTAGCTGTGCCGTATCCGATTCAACGACCTAAACGGTCTTCCGCGGTGTCGACCTAGCGATTTGCTAACTGTTACGCCACCGCGGACGCCGAGAATCGCGCGAAAGCCCCCAGACGCACAAACTCCCATAACATTGGAACGTTTACCCGTGATCTTACACCAGGTGACTGTGGCGTCGATGGCTGAGGTGTCGATGGCGCAGACGACGATGCCGATGATGCATCTGTCTCGTCCCCCCGAACCTGTTCGCGTCAGCGCCGCGCGGCAAGGGGGGGGCGGCTGTCTGGGCGGCGGCGAGCTAGTCGCTCAACGCAAACTAATTCTCCAGCCGAGCGAGAGGACACGTGCTGCGCATTAGCGAAAGAAAGCGGCTTAGAAGCCTATGAGCGAACAACCCTCGTCAAACACGTACTGAGGGATTCTGTTTTCGGTGATTGCATGGTCGGCGCTACTCCAATGCTGGCGCTAGATGTCAGACGCGGACGCAAGGGCTCCAAAAACCCGACGACCCCTCCGCAGCATTGAAGAACGCAGTTTCTAACAAGTGCCCGAGAAGATCGATCGTCGTGATTTCCAATTGCTTTTTCTTTTTTTTTCTCTTTTACGAGGCTTGTACTCCCCATCATCGATCGCTTCTTCTCCATCTTCTCCGTCTCTCTCTCTCTCTCTCTCTCTCTCTCTCTCTCTCTCTCTCTCTCTATCTCTCTCTCTCTCTCTCTCTCTCTTTCTCTCTCTCTCTCTCTCTCTCTCTCTCTCTCTCTCTCTCTCTCTCTCTCTCTCTCTCTCTCTCTCGCTCTCTCTCTTTCTCTTTCTCCCCCCCCCTCTCCTTTACGGGCCCTAGAAAAACGTCGTGTCTTCCAGCTTTTCCAGCTGTTCCAGCATTTCCAGGAGACAGATTCTTTAAAAACGATGTGTTTTCCGGATTTCCCGCGTTTCTGCAGACACTGACCGTTGAAACAATTATGTTGTTTTTTTTCCAGGCTTTCCACGTTTTCCCAGACGCTGACCGTTGAAAAGCGTTGCGCTTTCCAGGTTTTCCAGATTTTCTTAGTTTTTCCAGACACAGCGTTTTTCAACGTTCAGTGTCTGGGGAGACCTGGTAAGTCTGGAAAACCAGGAAACAAAAAAATGGGACATTGAGAAAACCTGGAACGCAGCGTTTTTCAACGGTCAGTGTCTGGGAAAACTTGGGGAACTTGGAAAACCTGAAAAAGCAACGTTTGTTTAACGGTCAGCGTCTGGAAACAATATGGAAATCGGGAAAGCCAGGCAGCGCAGCGTTTTTCAATGCCAGCCCCCCCCCCCCCACCTATCCCCTCCTTGTCCCTCTCTCTCTCTCTCTCTCTCTCTCTCTCTCTCTCTCTCTCTCTCTCTCTCTCTCTCTCTCTCTCTCTCTCTCTTTGTTCTCTCTCTCTCTCTCTCTCTCTCTCTCTCTCTCTCTCTCTCTCTTTTTTTTTTTTTTTTGTTTTCTCTCTCTCTCTCTCTCTCTCTCTCTCTCTCTCTCTCTCTCTCTCTCTCTCTCTTTCTCTCTCTCTCTCTCTCTCTCTCTCTCTCTCTCTCTCTCTCTCTCTCTCTCTATATATATATATATATGCGACCGCTGCCGCGACTGCCGCGTGCTCCCTTATTTGCTCGGCGGGAGACGTCGCGCGCGCGCAGGTCAGGTAACTCCAACGGGGCAGCATTGGCCGCTTGCTGCCCCGCCCGTTGCAGAATGGCGCCCCTCTCAGCGGCCTCCAGCCGCAATCGCAAACGCCGTATCTACATCACACCCCTCAGATCGCCAGCCATCGCAAGCGCCCCCACGCTGGCGCTCCAGCGCCCGAACTCGCAGCCGCGGCGCCCGCCACCCCGCCCACGTCTAGCACTTGGGAGAGCTCCTCCTCGAGGGTCATGCGCTTCCTCTTCGGCGTCGGCGTGCTCGCGCCAATGGCGCCGCAATCCTGGCGCTTCTTGAGGCGGAAGCGGAAAACCCTCGGCTTCTTCTTGATCGGCGCGGCAGGCGCGGGGGGCGCGGCTCTGGCGGCCACGTCGGAGGGGCCGTCGTCGCCGTCCACCCCGCCGCCGAAGCCAAAGACGTCTGGCTGCTCATCTGCGGCGGCGGCGCCGCCCATCCCGCCGCCGAGACCAAGGTTGTCGTCATCGTCATATGGGTTGACTGGGGGGGCGGGCGCGGGGGCCGCGGCCGCGCGCTGGCGGCGGCGGAGGCGTCGGCGCCGACGCCCATTTCACCGTCCATCTCAGGGAAGTTGCACCTCGGGGGCGCGTTCTGGTCGAAGAGCGCGGGGCCGCGGATCGCCTTCGAGCGCCCGATGCCTTCGCCCTGAGCAGGCTCCGTCGTGGCGGCCGCGGCCCACTTCATATGCGCGTCGTAGCCGGGTGGTGCGAAAGTTTGGCCCTTCTTGGAACGCTTCAGGATAGGGGTAGTTTCGGGCGTGAAGGTGTCTGGCTTCTTGGGCGCTGGCCGCGGGGGGCGGGGAACTGGATCCTTAGTCGTGGGCGCCAACCACAGGTAATCCCACAGTGAGCAGCGCGTCTTTGGACCGCGCCAGGCACGCCTCCACGTCCGCCGCGCGGTAGCCGCTCTGCTTCTCGCCCGCGAAGTTGCAACCGGTGATCTTGAAGACGTCGTCAAATTTGATATTTTCCTTGCCTCTGCGGATGGAGCGCACCTTTTCCTCAAACTTCTCATCGCACGGGTTGGCGCAGATCTGGCGGGGCTGGTTCTGCTCGGAGGGGGCGCCGCCCCACCTCTGCAGCGCGCGGAAAACGACGCGCGCCAAAACCTACATGCACAAAACTGGCTTGCCGCCGCGTGGCGTTTCACGCTTTCTTTTCGATGGCGCGCGTTAACCGCGCCCTGCGGCCTCACCCACACAGCGCGTCTTCCTCGGCGGGATCGAGGAAGGCCTTGATCTTATCGGGGGCCCACTTCTCGAGGGCGGCGTCGTCCGCGATAGCGGGCTTCAACGCACTCCCAGGTTCAAGTCGCAAGAAGTCGATTTTCTTCGTCGTGACGACACTCGGACGGAGGTCGGCGCGGCCGTTTCCATCGATCTGGCATGCGGAGATGGCGAAGCCGATGGTTCTCGACGCTGTGGATTTGCCGACCCTGGTTTTCCAATCCACATGGTCCCGTGCACGTTGTGGCTTTCGAGAATGGGGATCACGACGTTGTCGAATACGAACAGGTGGGAGTGCTTGAGCGCGACCGCCCAGCGCTCGAGCGTCTTCGCGCCATCGCTGCCCGACGCGCAATTGCGGAGCGACTCCTTGACTTCCGCCGCCTGCCAGCCGAAGATCGGCGAGCGCTCGTCGTTAATTTGCTCGTCGGTCCACTCCGCGAACTGATCGCGGCTGTTTGCCCTCGGGCCGAACTCCTCTATGAAACGGTAGCCCGCCTCTCGCTTTCCCTTGTCGTAACCTGCACCGCCGGCGGCGGCGGCCACGGACGGCTGAACCCAGGTGTGGATCTGCACCCCCCCAACCTGTCCATCATGTAATTGAAGAGCTTGAGTGGCGTGTCGTTGTCGGCCGAGTTCCCCCATGGACGGCGAGCGCCCTGCCTGCAACGAAGACCTCTTTAGCGATGTCGGCCCGAACCTTGTTGTCGAACCTGACGTACCTCAGCGCGTACTGCTCGCCGTTCGCGTCCTTCGGCAAGATGTAGAGCTGCATGGTGACATCGATTTCGCCAAGGTCCTTGTTCAGTTTAAACGGGGCTGGCAACGCCATGTAGTTGCTCCCGCACATGGCGTCATGCACATCGACTGTGTCCAGCTGATCCGCGGCGCCATCCTCCAGCGTCACCCAATCCACCAAATGCTTCAGACTCACGACGCTGTCAGCGTAATGGAGCGGCGTGTCGCGGTGAGAAAACGCACTGGTTGGGTCTGGTACGAAACGCTCGGGCTTGTCGGGCTTCTCGTAGGCCTGCACCGCCACCATGTGCAGCCACCCGTTTTTGATCTGGTCAGTAGCGGAGGCGTCGCCGCCGACGATCTCTCCCATTAGTTTGATGCCGCCAGTCGCCAGGCTTGCCATGGCAGGCAGCGGGCGCACACGGAACCTTGAAGCGAAAGCTTGGCGGCGGGCGCCACTTGAACCAGACATTGTTGCGTCACTCTGCAAGGCCAAGCGGGGTGGAGGAGCGAGTGGAGCAGGGGCCAGACGCACCACTGCCCGTGGATCACATTTTGATGGGCTGTAGAACATGCGCAACCCAAAGTCATGTTCATCAAGCAAATTGTATCGCGCCCCTCGCTATCGCCGGGGTCCGCGCGCCGAGCCCGCACTTCGCCGGGTCTGGTCGATCCTTAGACGGAACTCTCGATCGGCCGATTGGCAAATTTGAACAGCAAACGATGGGAAAACAAACAGGAACATAACGATGACGGTCAGGACGACGAACACGATGAGGACGACGCCTGAGAAAGAACGATGAATAATCCGAATAATAAAAACAATACATTGAATTCGAAGAAAACTAAGACGAGGCAGAGGAAGGAGGATACGAAGAAGAAGGAGAGGAATACGAGTAGACGAAACTGTCTGATCATGTGTGTGGGGGGGTGGGGGGGCGGGCAAGCATATGTATGTGTATCTATATATAGAGATATATGTATATACAAGGCTGCATTGGCGCTGCGCGCCATGCACCTTGGCCCTTTGAGTTTCGCACGCAAGTGGGATGCGTGCGTGCATACATGCGCGCATGCATGTATACACGCGCGTGCATGCACGATTTGTACAGATATCTATGTGTACACCACACGTTTACAATGTTGTACACGTGTGTACACCCTACACCTAAACATGTGTACGCATATGCATATTTCAATCGCAGGTGTTTGTTTGTGCACGCACCTGTATGTAATTATGGGTGCGCATGTTCATGTGTATCTCAGGCGGTACTGGCCTGACCACCTGCTCAGGGCATCTCGCAACTCAGAGGTGCGAGGGTCTCAGGCGAGGGTAGCCAGACTACTACGGGGCAGCGCATCTCCGATGTCAGCGTTGCGAGGATGTTTTCAGCGAAAGTGAACTGACCACCTCGGCTGAGGACATACCCGAACCCGGAATTGCGAGGACGTCTCAAACGAAAATGGCCTGAACACCTCAGCTCAGGGCATCCTTGAATCCAAAGTTGCGAGGATGTCTCAGGTGAAAGTGGCTGACTACTCTGCGGCATGGCATCTCGGAATCCAGAGTTGCGAGGATGTTTCTAGCGAAAGTGGCCCGAACACTTCAGCTCAGGGAGCCCCGGAACCCAGAGTTGCGAGAAGGTCTCAAGCGGAAGTGGCCGGACAACCTTGGGGCAGGGCTTCTTTGGGGTCAGAGTTGCGATGATGTCTCAGCCGACAGTGGGAAGGAGGAAGGCGAAGGGACAGAGTAATGGGAAAAGTCCCGCGGACCTGAGGACAGGCAGGCACGAACGCTCAGGATCGGAAGTCAAGGCATGGAGGCTGGAATTGACGCGGATGCAAGACGCTGGGAGTTGGCTGGCCTCCGAGAGCGTTGAAAGACACGAGGACCTGAGAGGGACTCAACGACGGGCACCGCCAGAACCTTTGAGAAAAATCTGGAATCCTTGTGAACGTGTCGGAGTGCTACGTGTCTGATTGCTACGCGGCAAGGCGTATCCGAGGTTGACGTTGCGAGGATGTCTCAGGCGAAACTGGCCCGAGCACTATTGGGCAGGGCATCTCCGAAGTCAGCTGCGCGAGGGAGTCTCAAGCGAAGAGTGGTCTGAACACCTCAGGCTGGAAGGTCGAAGAACCCCCTTGCAAGAGCGTCTGAGCAGCCCCCGGGGAGCTTCCCAGCAGGTGGAGCAGTCCGGGAAAGGGGCTTCCCAGCAGCCCGGGGAGTCCGAAATGGGTTCGGGGGGGATGTGTGTACACATGTGAATTGATTTTGCGTATGTATGCATGTGCATATATATATATATATATATATATATATGCATGTATGCACGTATGGATATCAAATGACAACGCCTTCCAACGTCTGAACGTCCCAAGAGCGTTCGACGCTCGTTTTACATGGTAATGTATTGTTAAACGATTCCTACTTCCGTGCAATAATTGCTTTGCAGGGAAATTACATGTCAAACGCTCTTGGGCCGTCTTGGGCCGTTCGTGGCCCGAAAAAGCGAAAACCGGAAACACCTTCAAACCTTTTCAACAAATCAATGAATGTTGCCTCTTTGGGCCATCTTGGGGGCCCTTTTGGGCCGTTTTGGGACTCTCTTGGGCCGTTTTGGGGCCCTTTCGGGCCGTCTTGGGGCGTCTTGGAGGCCTTCGGCCGTCTTCGGGTTGTCTTGGGGGTCTCTTGGGGCCCTCTTGGGAGCCTTTTGGGGTGCTCCTGAGGCTCTCTTAGCGCCGTCTTGGAACTCCCTTGGTAGTTTTCGGGCCCTCTTGGGCCGTCCAGGGGCCTTCTTGGGCCGTTTTCGAGCCCTTTGGGGGGCCTCTGGGGCCGTGTTGGGACGATTTTTGAACCCGCTTAGGCCGTCTTGGGCCGTTCTTGTCCCGGAAATGCGAAAACCGAAAGAGCCTTCAAACACAATTGAAAAATCAATGAATGTTGCCCCTTCGGGCCCTCTTGGGAAGCTTCTTGGAGGTTTCTTGGGGCGTTTGGAAACCATGTTGAAGGTTTTGGTGTGCTTTGGAACTGTCGACGAGCTGTCTTGGGCAATATTAGAGGCCTCCTTGGACCTCCCGAGAAGGCCGGAAGGCCGAAGGAACCTGTCCGAGCAGCCCGGGGGGGGCTTCAAGCAGCCCCGGCGTCTGAAATTCGTTAGGTGGGGGGGGGGGGGCGTTTTTTCCAGGGTCCCCGGCCCTATAAAACAAATACCCCAGTGCGACCCTACCTAGAAGTTGGAGCCCCTAGGAAAGCAGCATTAGTTGCTATGCTATGCCATGCCATGCCATGTTATGCTGCGCTATGCTATGTTATGTTATGCTATGTTATGTTGCGCTATGCTGTGCTATGCTATGCTATGCTATGTCAGACTGCGCTGTGCTATGCTAAGCTATGCAATGCTATTATATGTTATGCCAAGCTGCGCTATGCTGTGCTATGCTATGATATGCTATGCTATGCTATGCTAAGCTATGCTGCGCTTTGCTATGATATGATATGCTATGCGTGGCTATACTGTACTATGCTATGCGATGCTAATGCAGCGCTGCGCTATGCTAAGCTAAGCAAAGCTAAGCGAACCCTCTAGGCAGAGCCTATGTAGGGAATGACACCCATGCTATGCTATGCTATGCTATGCTATGCTGCGCGGTGCTATGCTGTGCTGTGCTGCGCTATGCTATGCTATGCTGCGCTATGCTATGCTATGTTGGGTTTTGCTATGATAGGCTGTGCTGCGCTATGCTGTGCTACGCTCTGCTATGCTATGCTGTGTTCTGCTATGCTAAAGCTCGGCGAAGCTAAGATGAAGGTAAGCTAAGCAAAGACAAACCTGAGCTAAGACGAAGCTAAGCTAAGCTACGATGACATAAGCTAAGCTCAGATGATATAAGCAACGCTAAGCTAAGGGGACGCAACTGGGGGAACCGCGGGGCGGATGCTGGGGGAACCGCCCGGGACGAGGACCACTGCCCGGCCCTTTTAAACATACACAGTAAGAACCTTTCTAGGCAGAGCCTAGGTAGGGTAAAATAAGTAGGAATATGTATGTATGGGTGTGAGAGTGTGTCGGAAGCGGAATTGTTAGTTTGATATTATGTTGCTTGGTGGAGGCTCTGAGCGTTGTACGCCCGAGAGCAAAAACGCAGTTGTTGGACATGTCTTTGTTGGCGGGGGATTGGCCCAAGAGGTGTCCGCAGACGGAATATTGAATGCCGCAAGTTTTAGTATGGCAGGAACGTCGGTCAACAGTAGGTATAACAAGGCCTGGAAGCTTCTAAGAAGGTTCTCAGAAGCCGAGCGAGCTTCTGCGAGGCGGCCTCATCCTCCTCCTCCTCCTCCTCCTCCTCCTCCTCCTCCTCCTCCTCCTCCTCCGCTCTTCGAGGCCCCGCCGCCTTCTCAGAGAAGGTCGCCCTTATCGCGCCACCGTCTCCTCTTGGAGAGACGGCCCGCCGCCTAGTCGGCGCAGGCCCGCCGCTTCTTTCTCGGAGAAGGCCCCGCCGCCGCCTCTTGGAGGAGGCACCCCCGGCCTTCCAAGCAGCCCCACTGCCCTCTCAGACGCCCCCGCCGCCTTCTCAGAGAGAAGGCCCGCCGTTCCAGGAGAAGGCCCCGCCCTCCTCAGGGAAGGCCCCCCCCTCGCCTTCTGAGAAGCCCCCTCTGCCCTCTCAGACGCCCCCGCCGCTTCCTCCTCCTCCTCCTCCTCCTCCTCCTCCTCCTCCTCCTCTTCTTAGTTCTCTCCTCCTCGCGCCACCTCCCCCCCCCGTGCGCGCGTGCCGCCAAGAGGAGGCGCGGCGCCTGCTGCGGGCCCTGGCGGGGCCCTGGCAGCTGGGGCTGCTGCGCGCCAACGCGTGGCTCTCGGATCGGGCGATCGCAAACCTCACCACCCACCAAACCACCCCAACCCAACCCGAAGGCTCAGATTTACCCTCGATTTCCAGTGGGGGGGGGTCGGGGGAAAAAACACATGTGGAACCCTTACCCCCCCCCAACCCGAAATTCGCGTCTTCGGGTTGGGTTGGGGTGGTCTGGTAGGTAGGCAAAACATGGATCGATTTTCCTCCCAGCCCCGCCCTCTGCCCCAGCCCCACCGTTGTGCCCCCCCCGAAACTGCCAAAGAGTCGACGCCTCTGGAGGAAATCAGTCGAATTCATCGGATCCCACAGCTAGGAGGGGCTCAAATCCGCGGATGCGGACCAGGTGGGGGAGGGTGGATCCCATGTTGGAGGTACTTGCACGTTTGCAGCTGTGATCAGGCGATCGCAAACATGGATCAAGGGGGCGTGGATTAGCGACGGGTCCCGTTTCCATGGGAAATCGCGGATTTACGCCGCCGAGCGAGGCGGCACCGGCCGCATTTGGGGGAGGGCATTTCCCCCGATCCATGGATTTGGCGACCGCGTGCCAAATCCCTGGATCGCTAATCCATGTTTGCGCGCCCCCGATCAGAGGGGGGAATCCCAGACGTGCTCGCGCGGCGAGCACAAGCACGCCGCGCGCATGTCGAGCCTCCATAGACCTCGTTCGGAGGATCTGTGGAGGACCGAACGAGGAGGTCTCCACAGACCTCGCGAGACCACGAGACCTCGCGAGGCCTCCACAGACCTCGCGCCTCGCGTTCGCTCGCTAGCCTCGTTCGCCTCGAGCCTCGAGCCTCGATCCTCCACAGACCCCCCGACAGGCTTGCGGCGCCGCAGCACGACGCGAGGTTTCGGTCAGCGTTCGGCCTCCAGGGGCCCTCGCCCGGGCCCCGGGGCCGTCCAACAGCTGCGGGCAATGTCTATATCCACATCCAGAGCGTCTTGGAGTTTCGGGCTCTCCTGCCAAAAACTGAGGCGCACTGGACATGAATTCATATCTGGCCCCAAAAGGCTAGATGTTATACACATCTGGTGCGCCTCGGCCTTGCGGCGCCCCTTCCAAGAAAGTCCAAGACGCATTGGATATGGATACAAGTACTGCCCGCAACAACGACTCGGCATGAAAATCTTGCCCTGGGGGAGGGGTCGGGATGTCTGGGCACCCCCGTATTGAAATTATTCTGGCGGGGGGGACCCCACATGAGCATCTTCCAAACTAATGTGGAGGTAGTTCGCATCGTCGTCCTTGTGACTACGGAGGCGTTCTTTATGTCTGATATCTCCTTGCCCTTGCCGAAGCTCACAGGTTGGATTGAGGATGGCCGCCTCGGATTCCAAGGGACGCTCGACAAAAGAAAGAGGTTCCCGCTCGAGCATTCTTCAAGGATCAGACTCCCAGGTGTCACCGAACCTGTGCTTGTATATGATGTTATGATGGCCATCTCGGATTAGTAACATCAAGCGGGGACCCCTATAAGGAGGAAGCTCCCGCTCGAAACCTCCTCGCAATTCACACAGATGAGTGAGCGCCCGTGACCCGAGACATCCTTTCAGTTTGCTTAGGAACGAGGCTCACGCTCGAGACTCCCTCGGGATTCAGGCTCCCAGGTGTCACCAAACCTGTGTTTCTACAGGGTGTTCCTATGCCCCCCCGGGATTGCCAACATGAGATGGCAGGAAGGAGACTCACTCTCGAGACTCCCTCGGGATTCAGACTCCCAGGCGGGTGTCAGCTAACCTGTGTTTTCTCATGATATCCCGATGGCCGCCTCGGATTACCAACAAGAGGTGGGGACCCCATAGGGAGGGGCTCCCGCTCGGCACTCCCCGCGATTCACGCACAGACGAGGCTCCCGCTCGAGATCTACTCTAGATGAGTGTGCGGGTGTATGAGCGAGTGTGGTGGAGTGATAGTGGAAAGGAGGTAAGAGGGCGGTGATACTGAACGGAAAGGGAGTATGATGATGATGGTGATGGTGATGATGATGATGTTGATGATGCTGATGATGCTGAGGCTGATGATGATGCTGATGATGATGATGATGATGGTGATGATGATGATGTTGAGGATGATGATGAGAATGAGGATGAGGATGAGGATGAGGATGTTGGTGGTGAGAAGAGGGGTGATGAGGTTCCTGTGCGGGGTGCCCAGAGAAATCAAGATACCCACTCGGGATGTGGTGCAAAACACGGCATCGCATTATTGTTAACTCTTACTCTCATCTTTGCCTTCTTGGGCCTCCCGGGAGGACCTCGTCGCCACGGCTGGGTTCGCCTCGAGATTCTGGTCGGAATGTACCCCAGGAGAGGTCCGATGAGTAGCGGAATCGGTGTACGTACCTTTTTGCCCCCTGCAGGCTCCTGAAGCCGAGCCTCAATGGCGGCGGCAACGGACGGGGCATCCTTCTCCTGGACAGGCGCCCTGTCCCTCCTCGCGGAGATCTTTTCAGGGGGACGGAGGAGGCAGGGAGGGAGGCAGGGAGGACAGGAGAAGGAGGAGGAGAAGGAGGAGGAGAAGGAGGAGGAGAAGGAGGAGGAGGAGGAGGAGAGGAGAGGAGATCCTCCTCTCCTCTCTCTCGGGAACGGCCCTCCTCGGCCCTGGCATCCTGGCGCTGCCCTCGTCTCGCGCCGGGCATCTTCGCGCTCGCTCTCGGGCTCCGGGGGGCCACATCAGATCGATCTGGTTCGTAAAGTGCCGCAGGAAGTCTGGGTCAATTTGACGCTTCCCAGGAGTAATGTCAGCTTGTGATAAACAAGTGATGGATCCCCACCCCACTCTGGGCGGATGAGTAGACCCCGCGTGGCGCGAAACCATTTTTTCAATCACGCGCGCCAGGGGGTCGTCGCGGACGCCGCCGAGGGGATCGGGCACCCCCCTGCACGACAGCCTCAGAACGATCGCATGTCGCATATAAGTTTGTATCGGGATCGTACGCATCCGAGGCGGAGTTTGCCCCCCTCTCAGGCTGATTACTGACGTGCCACAGTGGTCGTCGTCGTCGTCGACAACAGCGGGCCTGCGCAGCATCCCTCCCCACTGGAGCATCCGCAGTGGATCGTCGTCGTCGTCGTAATCCTCGTTGTCCTCGTCGTCGTAGTCCGTCGTCGTCGCGTCGTCGTCGTCGACAAAAGTGGGCCTCACAGCATCTCCCCCTCCCCACTTGAGGCATCCGCAGTGGGTCGTCGTCGTCTTCGTCGTCGTCTTCGTCGTCGTCTTCGTCGTTGTCGTCGAATGCAGCGGGATTCGCATCGCAGGGTCCCCCCGCTGGAGCATCCGCAGAGCATCGTCGTCCGTCGTCGTCGTCGTCGTCGCCGCCGCCGCCGCCGCCGCCGCCGCCGTCGTCGTCGTCGTCGTCGTCGTCGTCGTCGTCGTCGTCGTCGTCGTCGTCGTCGTCGTTGTCGTCGATTTGTGCGGGCATACGCAGCCCCCCCCTCCCCCCCCCGTGAAGCATACGCAGTGTGTCGTCGTCCGCCGTCGCCGTCGCCGTTGTCGTAGGACACTGTAGTGGGGAGGAGGTGGAGAAAGAACAAAAAAACCTTTTTCCGCCTTCCTATGCTGCTTTTCCGCCCTTTCCTATTTCCCCACATCCAAAGTGGGGTTCTTGTTTTCTCTGGACACCCCGCGCAGGAACAGGAACACACACACACACACACCCACTCACACTCACTCACACTCTCTCATCATCAACCTCATCAGCATCATCGATGATGCTCTCTCACATGCTTAGTCACTCACATACTCATCATCATCATCACTCGCACTCTCTCACACGCTCACGAACATCATCATCATCATCATCGGCATCGGCATCATCCTCATTCAAACATCATCATCGCCACCACCACTCACAATCAATCATCATCCTCTTCACCACTCATCTTCACCACCACTCATCATCCTCATCCTCATCATCGTTGAGTAAATTGTGAGGAAGTCTCAGGCGGGAGCCCCCTCCCTATGGGGCCCGCAGATCATGTTGGTAATCCGAGCGGGTCATCGGAACCCTGTAACTGTCGTCACTTTTGGGCTCCCCAGGCCTGAAAATGGAGGAAGTCTCAGGCGGGAGCCTCGTCTGTGAGTGAATTGGGAGGAAGTCTCAGGCGGGAGTTCCCTCCCTATGGGGCCCGCAGATCACGTTCGTAATCCGAGCGGGTCATCGGAACCCTGTAACTGTCGTCACTTTTGGCCTCGTCAAGCCTGAATTTGGAGGAAGTCTCAGGCGGGAGCCTCGTCTTTGAGTGAATTGTGAGGAAGTCTCAGGCGGGAGCCCCCTCCCATGGGGCCCGCAGATCATGTTGGTAATCCGAGCGGGTCATCGGAACCCTGTAACTGTCGTCACTTTTGGGCTCCTCAAGCTTGAATATGGAGGAAGTCTCAGGCGGGAGCCTCGTCTGTGAGTGAACTGCGAGGAAGTCTCAGGCGGGAGCCCCCTCCCTATGGGGCCCGCAGATCATGTTGGTAATCCGAGCGGGTCATCCAAAACCTGTAACTGTCGTCAATTTTGGGTTCTCGCGCTGCCAGAACGCAGCTCCCAGGCCACATTTTGGACGCAACAAGGAAGTTTTTGGGCTCCTCAGGTCGCCGAGGTGCTGCGACAGGGCGCCGAAGGCGCCGACGACGACGGCCAGGCCGAGGCGCGGGCGCGGAGCTTGCTGATGTTCAGGCCCAGCGAAAGGGAGTTCACATGGCAGAGCTCGGGGGCGCACAGCGTGCGCCGCTCGGGGTTGTCCACCTGGCTGTCGCAGGGCCAGACGCTGCGCAAGGGCGTCACCATCGACTGCGCGAGAGACGAGGACGCTGGCCGCACGGGCATGTCGGACGAGCAGTGGTGGCTGCACCTCTACGTCATGTTCTCCCGCGCCACGTGCATGCGGAACATGCTGATCCTGCGGCCGCCGCCGCGAGAGTTCCTGGAGTGCGGGCCGC
Source organism: Prorocentrum cordatum (assembly GCA_963575745.1). Classification (NCBI taxonomy): domain Eukaryota; class Dinophyceae; order Prorocentrales; family Prorocentraceae; genus Prorocentrum; species Prorocentrum cordatum. The sequence goes on along the minus strand of CAUYUJ010004028.1, from coordinate 38,947 downwards.
CGGCGTCCCTGCGGAAGGCGCTCCTGGAGTTCGACCGGTTTTGTCCAGGGCGGAGGCGAAGCAGCTCGCGGCAGACGTGCTGCCTTCCGCCTGAGCGCGGCTGCGCCTCGCTCGAAGCCCGCGGGGTTGTCCCAACGGCTTGGTCTTGCGCGCCAACGGCTCGCGGGGTTGTCCCGACAGCCTGGCCCGCGGGGTTGTCCCAACGGCTGCGCGACGTGACCAGTAGAGAACGCGCCTGTGCTGGCCGTGGCGGCGACGGCGCCGAGGAACATCGACATGCGCGCTCATGCAACAGGAAGGGGAGGAGGTGGCGGGGCGCGGAACAAACAGGGGGGCGAGGATGGGGACAACGCAAGGAGTGGAAGGGGGGCCCGCGCCAAGGCGAGAGGAAATATACGCAGAAGGGACAGCCAGGACGCCTCACCAACCACGAGGGCGACGGTGTTGGGTTTTTCCAGATTCGCCCAGAGGATTCTTATGTGGGGTTCTTCCGTCGGAGTAATTGTTGTTTGTGGCCATGTCGGCACGGCCCGCCATCTGAGGCGTTTCCTTCCCGCGCCTCCTCTGTGTCTCTTGTCTGTAGCCAGAAGGGGCCCAAGCGGCTCGCTATAGCGGAAGCGCTGCTGTCCCCCGCCGTTGAAACGGCGCCGCTTGCGTCGCGTTTGTCGCTTTCCTGCTGTCGGCCCGGTGTCGGCGCTAACCACTGGTGCCGCCGCCGTGTTGTTCCATTTGGCGGGCGCTTCCGCCGCGATTTGCCCCAGCAGAGGATCCATTCGTTTGAGCCCGCGCCCCGTTTATTCGCGTTAATCACCAGGTGACACTATGGGAAAATATAGGGTTGGGGGGGGGGAAGACAACAGTCAAACAAATAACCCCCATCTTCGGATAATGAACAGGTCCCCCTTTTACCATTGCAGTTGATCATCCCCGGTCAATGCATGTTTGGTCAGGGGGCGAGGCGGCAAGGCCGAGTTTTATAATCGCGGGGGGAAGTTGTGAATCGAAGCGGTTCCTTTCTTATGTTGAATAGCAAGGATTCTTCAGGTTCCCGAATTTGTTTTATTCCCGCTGTGTTCTATCCCCGCCAATGAGCCACCATGGGTTCATCCTACACATGCGCAGTTGAAACTGATGTTTAAGCGTTGTATTTTACATACACAACCGTAGGTCCCGAACCGAAGTTTTTTGTGAAAAACGGTCCTGGGGCTCACCCTCCTCCTCCGGAGGAGGAGGAGTTCCTAAGGATTCTTGAACATGTCCCACATCAAGTTTGCGATTTCTTCAGGAATCCCATGGATGTCTTTGGGGAACCATAGGATTGCTGGCGGAATCCTATGGATATCCTAAAGAGCCCTATGGATGTCCATCGGTTTCCTCTGGATTCCTGCAGGATTCCTATGGATTCGCTCACTAGTCTCATGGACGTTTCGAATCATCCCGATCATCA
>CAUYUJ010004028.1:0-30000 GCA_963575745.1 Prorocentrum cordatum | reverse complement strand
CCTGGGCGTTGCGGTAGTTTGGGGTCGTCGATGGATCGTGTTGCAGTTGATGTTGTGTTGCGCGCAGCCTAGATGTGCCGATGGTATCTGGGCGAATTGGGGCCGTGAGATTACCTCCAGGCTGCGCCCGCTGGGCGCGTCCCTTGGCATCTAGTGGGGGCGCGCAGAAGTTGTTTGTGCGCGGTGCCCGGTCGCGTGCTATGTGTGTTTTTTGGTGGGGAATTTTCTTGTACCCTGTGCGATGTACAATGGGCTCGATGCGCGATTCCTTGCGGCTCGTCGGTGACGGTGGCCCGCTGTCATTACATATGGTATCAATGCTAATAATAATCGCGTGTTTTTGATTTTCAGTGCAGCCGCCCTCACCCCCAGGATAAGTACCGCCGCCGCCGCCGCGGAGGAGGGAAAGGGCATCAGGGGCAAGGGAGGAGGGAAAAGGCAGAGGGAGGGAGGGAGGAATGGGAAGAGGGAGAGGGGGTTGGAGGGAGGATGAGGAACGAGGATGGGGATAGGGAGGGGGCATGCGGAATGAGGTAGAGCAGACGGCGGTTGAGTTGACCTATGGGCATCCCCCGAATGGACACCCCCCTACCGCTATAAGTTGACTGCGCGCATGGGGGGGGACAGGAAAGCAACGCGTTGTCTTGAAGCTTTCCAGAATCACTCTGGAAAGTCGTCCGGAGGCTCCTCTAGAGGCTCCACCAGAAGCTCCTCCAGGGGTTCTGTCGAAGGTTTGAGCCGATGCTCTTCCATAGGTTGTCCATGGGACCTTGTGCTGGACGGCGCCAAGGGTGGTCTGCAGCCGTCATTCGGCGGTCGCCGCGCTGAGCAGGCGCTGCCCTTCGCTGCGTGGGCGGGGGGCTCGCTCGACCTGCAAACCAGGCTGCGATTTGTCGCGCGGCAAGCGGCTCGGTGCGGCCAGAATCGGGCGAGTGCTGATGCGTTGCGCGAAGGTCCGCGCCCTCCGCCGCTCCCGAGGGAACTGCAAGCAGCTCGTCTCCATGGGGATGGTGCCTGTCGGGGCGCGGGGGGGCTCGATGACGGGGCGGGCGCGAGGACAGGTGATGCGCCCCTTCCCTTGGCCCCTGCAGGACTCCGAGGTGGCCGAACTTTTTTGGGCTGCTGATGCATGTCACACGCGTGTGCCTGCGCCCTTTTTGGTTTCTATGTCTTCGGCTGCGACTGGGTTGGCACCACTTTCAGTGAAGGCCGAGATGCCGCAGTAGGCAGCACGCGCGCATGTGCTGACTTCTTGAAGCGGGCGTGGGAGCGGGAGGACGACCTGGGCGGGCCGTGGAAGTCATCTAGGTCAAAGGCCATGCGCGGATTTTCCTTGCCTTGAGTCACAAAGCGGGCGTGAGGGGTGGGCGGATTTTCCTTGCCTTAGATGCTGTGTGGCACTTCGTCGGAGAGGCCCGACGTTGCCCCATCAGCCAGACTGCTGTGCGACGATTGCCGATCGGAAGTAGCTAAGTACCAGAGGCTCGGCAACGCTCAGGCCGACAAGTCTGCCAAGATCGGTGCGGCCAAACATCCTCAGGACCCAGCCGCTAACAAGAGGATCCTTCGCACTGCCAGTCTTTTCCAGGCACGCGTGCAAGTTTCTCGCGCGCTCTGCGGGCCGCGGGCCTTCCCGCCAACGATGTTTCGGTTCGGGATGCGGAGACCCGCGGCCGCAGGCGCCTCCATCCCGAGGTTCACTGCCGGCGAGGAAGATCCCGCGTGCGAGCACGATCCCGACCAATTCGCGGACAAGCTGCGGTGTGCAAGGTGCTTGCAGTCGGCCACGACGGCCAAGGCGCTGCGTCAGGCTGAGTGCCGAGTTGCAGTAGGCCACCGCCTCTGGAGTGTCCTCCTCCTCCTCCTCCTTCTCCTCCTCCTCCTCCTCCTGCTCCTCCTCCTCCTCCTTCTCCTCCTCCTCCTCCTCCTCCGCCTGGGCGAAATTCATATTCTGTTCGGGGCCCACAGCCCCGAATCCGTCTGGCGCCTTCGCCCTGCACGTCAGGCTGGGGGACTGTGAGCTCCTCCCCGGCCGGTGAGGCGGTTGCATGCCGAGTCGCCCATGTTGGACCTGGCGGCTCCCGCCCGCAGGGTGCACGTTGCTCAGAGGTGGTGCCCGCGGGTATCTCTTTCGCTTGCGCGAGTCTCGCCGCCACAAAAATGCACCGTCTGGCCACACCTCAGTAGATATCTGCCACTTTCTCGTTCAGCCCTCCTTCCTGTCTTCCTCGCGCACACTCCGCTCCTCCTCGAGCCCGGCCCCCCCCTTTCCTGCATCCTCCCTCCCTCCCCCCCTCCCTCCTCCCTCCCTCCTTCCCTCCCTACCCCCTCCCTCCTCCCTCCTCCCTCCCTCCTCCCTCCCTCCTTCCTCCCTCCTCCCTCTTCCATCCTGGCTGGCCCGTTCGCAGACGCCTCCCTCCTCCCTCCCGGGCGGACTGGTGGTCCTAAACTCGCGGCTGCAAAGCCAGTCCTAGAGCGCCCCATCCAGAAAAGATTTGGAACCATGCCCCTGTAGGTGTCTGATCAGATCTCTCCCCCCCCGCACTTCCCTCCTCCCCCGTCCCCCCATACCCTCACCCCCATCCCCACCCTTCAGCCCGCTCTCCCATGTTTCTCCATCTCCTCTCCCCCTCTCCAAGCCTCAGTCCCGCTTTCTCCCTTCTCTCCCTTTCCGCCCCCCCCTGCGCTCCGGATGCTCCCCCGCCCCGCCCCCCCTCTCCGCGCGCCCGCTCGCTCAAAAAAGGAGCCTCACCTCCTCGAGCAGCAACGGATGGCCGCCGTCGCTCAGGAGCCCCCAGGGGGGGTCGGCTGGAGCGTCTTTCTGTTCGGTTGTGGGAAACACACACAAACGCAATGAATCGCCGACTGCCAGGAAAAGATGTGAAAATATGGGAAAGGGGAGGTGGGAGACGAGAGTCCAGGCTATAGGGGCGACGATAGGGGGTCCTGAGATTTGTGCGTGTGCGTGTGTTTTTGCATGTATGTATGTATATATATATATATACATACATATATATATATACCTACATACACATATATATAGAGAGATGTGTATATATATATATACACGTATATCAATGTATATATATGTATATATACATAAATGTGTGTATGTGTGTGTGTGTGCGTGTGCGTGTGCGTGTGCGTGTGCGTGTGCGTGTGCGTGTGCGTGTGTGTGTGTGTGTGTGTTTGCGTGTGCGTGTGTGTGTGTGTGTGTGCGTGTATGTGTGAATGTGTGTATGTGTGTGCGTGTGTGTGCGTTTGTGCGTGTGTGCGTGTGCTCGTGCGTGCGTGCGTGCGTGCGTGCGTGTGTGTGTGTGTGTGCGTGTGTGTGTGTGTGTGCGTGCGTGCATGCGTGTGTGTGTGTGTGTGAATGTGTGTGTGTGTTTGCGCGTGTGTGTGTGTGTGCGTGTGTGTGTGTGTGTGTGGTGCGTGTGCGTGTGCGTGCGTGTGCGTGTGCGTGTGCGTGTGCGTGTGCGTGTGCGTGCGTGCGTGCGTGCGTGTGTGTGTGTGTGTGCGTGTGTGTGTGTGTGTGCGTGCGTGCGTGGGTGTGTGTGCGTGTGTGTGTGCGTACGTGCGTGCGTGCGCGTGTGTGTGTGTGTGTGTGTGAGTGAGTGTGTGGGTGTGTGTGCGTGCGTGCGTGTGTGTGTGTGTGTGTGCGTGTGTGCGTGCGTGCGTGCGTGCGTGCGTGCGTGCGTGTGTGCGTGCGTGCGTGCGTGCGTGCGTGTGTGTGTGCGCGTGTGTTTGTGTTTGTGTGTGTGCGTGTGTTTGTGTTTTTGTGTGTGTGTCCCTGGGCACCCTTCACTTTTTCGCGGGCTTCGGCCCCTGGGGGTGGCCTGGGGGCGGCCAGCCTGGCTCGTTCCCCCCCCCCGTCGGGCACCGCCCGCCAGACCATCCCAGTCCGACCCGAAGGCCCCGATGTGCCCTCCATTTCCAGTGGGGGGGGGGATCGGGGAACATAGAAAAAAAACTCGTGTGAACGACGAAAGAAAACGGGGTCGTCGACTGCGCCGACATTGGCGCGTAATCTGCCCGCGTAAGGTCGCGCGTAAGCGCCCTCGTCTCCAGTGTGGCGTGCCGCGCTGGCGGCCCGCGGAAGCCGCCGCGTAAAGTCGCTATGCCATCTCGCGTGAGGCCCCTTTTTGATCGTCGTTCATGAGACGCCCGTACACCCCTCAACCCGGAATTCGGGTCTTCGGGTTGGGCTGGGGGTGGTCCGGTGGGTGGTCACTTCGGTCTGGCTCAGGGGCTGCGGCCCTCAGGCCAGAGGGAGTGCTGAGGCCACCCATACACGCCGAGTCGAGCGGTTCGCGCCCTTCCCTTGTCTTCAGGGGGCGGGCGGAAGCCCAATCTGCTTCCAACGCTGTCCCACATCATGTTTTCTTACCGACTTCTTCTGGCCGGCGCGTGTACTACGTGTGAGACTCGGGCCTCCCCGCTGGTCAGAGTCTGAGGCGCCTGAACATCCAGCGGCCTCTCCCTGTTAGCAACGAGTGGCCAGTGGCGGGCTGTTTTTCAATCCCAGGGCTCTTCGAGGGTCGGGGACGACGTCGGGGTGGTGTGGTGTACAGTTTTTGATCGGTTACCTGGGAAAACAACTGAAAATACGTACACCAGGGTCTCGTATACACCAGGGTCCGCTGTCCTAGTGCAGGGCCAGCAAAATGCGTCGGTGCATAGAGTTCGGTTCCCTAGTAAGGGGGGACCGCGCTGGGGTATCGAGTATGTCAGTCGTGCACACGGGATTAGATTTCGCCGGCGATGCCCCATCTAGCTACATGTTTGAACTATTCGCGTCCAGGGCGGGATCGAGTCGGAAGGGACGCGGGCGAAATCCGATTACATACGCACGGAGATAAGCGTGGCAACGTGAATGTCAGCGACGTGCTCTTCGTTGGTCCTCAGGCCCCCCATGCGCACAGATCAAAAACTGGCCGCTGGGATTCTGCAGCTGTTCTGGCTCAAGCGATGTTGTCGCTATTGATGTGCGTTGTTGAGAATATCCAGCTGCCTGCGGCACAACCCGCCTCCTGGCCTGTGAAGAGCCCAACTTCGGATGAAGGAACCTGACCGTAGCAAGGACAACTGAGCGCAAACTGAGGCTAGGCACACCACAATTTCGACGACTGGTCTGCATTAAAGCAGGTTGTGAACTCTACCTCGTCTTCGTCCGCGCGGTAGGGGGAGGTCGAGTTCACGTCGCGCTGCAGCCCAGCAAGCGGTCTGAATTGATACGGGTCGCGAACTTGGCCTCATCTGCATCCGCGCGGCAGGGAGGAGGCTGACGATATTTGATGATGATGTTGATGCTGATGATGCTGATTATGATGCTGATGAGGAGGAGGATGAGGATGAGGATAAGGATGAGGATGAGGAGGAGGATGATGCTGTTGCTGATGATGATGTTGATGCCGATGCCGATGCTGATGCTACTGTTGTTGCTGCTACTGCTGATGATGATTAATACGGTGATGATGAGATGATGATGCTAATGCTGATCATGATGATGATGACGATGATGATGCTGATGATGGTGATGATGCTGATGCTCATGATGATGCTGCTGTTGGTGATGATGATGATGATCATGATGTTCATCATGATCATGATGATGATGATGCTGATGATGATGATGATGATGATGATGATGATGATGCTGCTACTGATGCTGATGATGATGATGATGATGATGATGAGGATGAGGAGGAGGAGGAGGAGAAGGCGGAGGAGGCGGAGGAGGAGGAGCAGGAGGAGCAGGAGGAGGAGGAGGAGGAGGAACAGGAGCAGGAGCAGGGGCAGGAGGAGGAGGAGGAGGACCAGTGACTTTAAGGGTAGCTCTTTGGGAGATGTTACAGTATCGGGAGCATAGCCCGCGCGCCGTTGCCTTTGGCTCAAGGCACGCGCGCCCCATTTGCCCGGACGCTGCTTGTGTTCGCTATGTGTTGGAAAGATCACTACATCGATCTTATCCTATCCTATCCGTCCATTCCTCTTACTGAACCACCTCAGTACGATACCGGACGCTATTTGCCATCCGCTTCCCATGGAATCGGATGCTATTTGAGTTACCAGGCTCACTTTCGACTTGGTAGCGGAGCTGGCCGCACCCTCGTGTGGTCTGCTCTTGCTCTTCTCATCCTCATACTCTTCGGCACGATCCTTGTGACCACCTACCACCCTGCGCTATCACTCCCAGTACGTTTACGAGGATCTATCCAAGAGCAAGAAGCAACACGAGAGGTACGACGTCTAGACAACAGCACTGGTACCATATATGCTTCATCATTGCGCTACTACCAACCGCTCGACAACGAGCCAAAAGCGCAGCACTTGAAGCATGGGCGGGGAGATCCGCCAGATAGAGCGCCTCGAAGACTCGACAAGGCGCTACCCCAGCGCGGCAACGCGCCTAATAACCACCCCTATCTACACAGCCTTGGGCTGGTTATCTTCGCTATCATATGGTTCGCGCTGGGGGCAGCAATCGGACACATGCGTCGTGGAGACAACAGCACCGATGGGCAAACACATGGCCCATATTGTGACCCTCAGGGCAACGTACCTTTCCGCGAGTACGTTTATGAGGCCAACGCGTGGCTCAACGTCACAAGCGGACGTATGACGCCACAGGCCCAAGCGGCCGCCATACAACGCGGCCTGGGTGGCCTAGCGAGGACACTCGCCATGAGGGCACCGCCGGACATCATAAATTATGGTGCTGACATCGATGGGGCCCACACCGACCCAGTGACCTACATCATGTTCCTCCTAAGCATGAAGTTCGAACGCCTGGAAGATGAGCGCCAGCTCACTTCCGGCACACAGCTCATTGACTTTCACGTGCCTCGCGGAGAACGAATCGATGTCACCCTTACCCGATTCGAAATGGCCCGACTTGAGGCACAGTCGGTGGGATTTGACCTTCCCAACTTCCAACTACTAACCACGATCCTGTTCCGCGCCTTAGGCGTCGGCAACCAGCGAGCCATGCAACTCTTACAGCCACTCAATCATCAAATGCCCCGAACACAACAACAGTATGATGAGTTGCTGGAGAGGATGCGTTCGATAGGTCACCTATCAGAACGGTCTCCTGGTAACATAGGATCTGTATTTGGAAGGGGAAGGGGATCTGGTAGTGGGAACTTCTACACTACCTTAACCACTGACGCCCAGCCTGGAAACGGGCCCTCAAGCATGTGGGCCGATGATCCTGGAGAATCCACTGCTCTATTAGCAGGAGATCGATCACAACCAAGCTTGGCAACCAGCCCTCCTTCTAGAGAACCACAACCACACCGTTCTCTATGGGGTGAATCAAACCCCCTAACCGACGGTGTATCCACCTACTTGGGAGACGAGGATTTCGACTCCGGCACCGACACAGATATTATATCATCAGACGGTGTTGAAGTTTTAGATTGGTCAGATATTATGAGTATGGATAATGACAACCAGCGTGCTGAACATTTGTTTTGGTTATTACAACAGGCTAAACGGAGGTGGAGGAGGTTCACACGAAAACCAGTGCGTCGTGTTAGGAGGAGGACGCGGAGGAGCTTCAAGGGAAAAGGTAAAGGTAAACGAGGCCGTCGGAGGTTGAACGGACGAGGCATCACGGCATTCCTCCAGAGGCTCTCAGATGAACAATATGATGAGATACTCTTCGGGGGAAGGGGCCGCGGCAAAGGCCGTAGAGAGACCTCAGGAAAAGGCAAGGGCAGGCGGGGAAACCCGCGAGGTAGAGACGGCCAGGTTCTTAAGTGCCATGAGTGCGACAGTGCCGACCATATTGTGAGAGATTGTCCAGCGAAGGGAAATGGAAAGGGTAGATCGACCGAAGTCCGTTTTGGCTCAAGTGAACCATTCATCGAATATCTGAGCCTCCAAGATTCTGAGGCCATGGAACAGATATTTTACACTTGGGCCACTTGCATGGACAACGTCGACGAGCTCGAGGCGTATAGTCATGGATTGTACGCGTGCTATCTCGAGTACGTCCGCAGGTTCGTTGTTGGCAACAACGAGCTCTCTCCCGTGGAACACGGAACGCTGGGAAACCAGCTATTATTTTTCTTCGACTGGATGTTCGGGAACCCAGGCAACATCATGGCCTACGAGAGCAGTGACGAGGACGTCACTGTAGAGGCCTCGCCTTCAGAGGTTGACCGCAACCTCCAACCTCCTCCTGAACTCCCGCCTGGAAACAGGCCTATCTATCCCCGAAATGATGAACTTATAGAAATGGAGTCTCAAGCGTTCGTTCAAGCTTTCATTGCAGGCGCACCAGAGGTCCCATTTGTACCCCCTGGTTCGCTTGCTCCAGGCGAGTACGGACCACGCACACTACTGCAAACCCTCATGAGGATGCACGAGGTATTGACCATCGCATACCCCGAGAGTCAAGAAAGCATCGAAGCTGGCATCATGACGTTGCAGGACACTGATGCCTGTGACGACTCGGAGTTAGCGTTGGCAGCTTTGGCCCTTGTCGACAGCGTGCGCCCTGAGGATGTGCAGAGGCATGCGTGGTACTCCCGAGGGAGATGGCGCGATGCCCTTGAAAGGGCCATCGCCATGCGCGGCCAGGCTCTTCCTCCGCCAGGATGGGGTCTCCAGGCGGCGGGACCATGGCCAAACAACACGGCCATGCGCAACGTGGCTGGGCAGCCTGTGCTCGGCAACGAGCCTGAGCCGACAACCGCGCCGCCAACCCCGGGACAGCCGAGCGGCGCACAGACGCCGGCTACGCAGGGAAACTTGCTTGTCCCGGCTGCGCCACTGGCCATCATCATTGGTAGTTCTACATCAGAAGAAGAAGAGGGCGATGGTTGCGGGCTAGGCGAGGACGAAGCCACAATCCTCATGATGGAAGTCAACGGGGAGGTAGAGGTGGACTTTGATCCTGACGAGCCTGAAGCACCATCACCATCGGCACAAGCGCCATTTGCGCCGAGCTCCAGCCAGCAGGGAAACCTGCCTCTATTGGCCGATCCACCTGGGCTCGCACAGGGGCCTCCGCAGGCGCCTCCGCCGGCTACCACTCAGGCTGTTTCGGCAGCCTCTTCTGATGCGAATGCTGGAAGGTCTCGTTCCCATCCGCGAGTCAGAGGAGAGCCACGTCCACAGGCTCGGCTTCCTCGTGAGTGGAGGCAAGCTGGCCCGAAGGAACACGCTCTCAGGCGAGGGGGCGAACTACTTCCTTATAGTGACCCAAGACGCCGAAAAGGGGAACACCCGGCCTTCGGCAAGGGCAACCCTGCCTATAGGGACGCTGAGGGTAAAGCCATCCGCGGAGGCTATCAGCTTGCAACAAACATCCGCCGCCCTGAAATTGAAGAAGCGCGGGCACAGCTGCGAAACATCATCGCGGCTCGCAAGCTGTATAGGCCTCAAGCAGTTTGCGGACCTTGTTCCCAGCCGTTCCAGAACCACAGGCCGGGATGCCCTGTGGGAAACAATGAAGGTCTGAGCCCAAACAGGGGCAAAACCCTTCATAAAGAGGGCCATCCGCCACTAATCCCGATGACACAGGACGAGATAGGAGAGGTGAATCGTCGTCTCGGGATCTTGGGCCACTTGGATCCGAAAAAGGAAGAGGAGAAGCCTACTCCGGTTCCAAGGGGAGGACTGGTGCCCATGACCCAGGAAGAAAAGGACGCGCTCTTTAGTCTTCCTGGTATGCGAGGAAACTCGCCCGGCGTTTCCAGCCAGTCCCAACATCGGGAGCCCTGAGACGGGGGTCAATGCAAACGGGGGTCAGCCAGAGCGCCCGATCTTGCAGGATCCTGCAGGGCCAGGGGTGCACTGACCCGGGCTTGGGTGCAGGATCCTGCAGGATCTTGCAGGATCCTTCGCGTTGACCCGGGTTTGGGTGCAGGATCTTGCAGGATCCTGCATGGTCTGACTGACCCGGGTCTGGATTGACCCGGGTCAGAGGATCCCCGACAACAACCATAATCGACATCTAAGGATGAACAGAAGGCCCAACGAGTTGCGGAGGACGATGAGCGCATGCGGATAGCAGACGAACGCGCACTCGAGGCAACTCGCAAAATGTTGGAGGATTCCAACAATATTTACATGCAGGGGGCCAAGAACCCCCCGCTCCCACTACTTTCGAAGAATAAGAGTGAAACCCCAGCACCGAAGTCGTCTTCGGAGGTGAGACCGAAAGCACGCTCTGAGGATCCTGGGCCAGATGTGCAGATGGAGGCGCCTCGCTTTGAAACTCCGAGACCGCCGATTGGCGCAACTCCTGCACCCTCAGGACCCTGTGGAGGAACGGAGACGCCCGCCTAGTCGCAGCAGCTCCATTGCTAAGAGGGCGGCAGCTTTCGAGCGCACCGGGCATGCCCCTGCGCCAGCTTCGCCTGTGGCGGCCCGTTCCAAGAGGTCCGGCGAAGGTGCTCTGTCTAGGGGTACCTGGGTGCCGACGATTAGGGGCAGCGCCAGTCGCGGATCACCGCGGGGAAACCCGCCAGGCGCTGCCGCTGCAGCTTCCTCCTCTTCAGGAGCCGCAGCCTCTTCAGCGACAGAGGCTCCTGCGCGGGGGAACCCGCCCGTGGATCAGCTGCACCATCCAGGAGACACGTCTTTCACCAGCGGGAGTCCGAGTGTGATCAGGGATAGACTTGCTCTGCGGAAGCTCCCACCGATACGCTCGGTGGATGAGGAGTTCATGCGAAAATGCAGGCAAGACAACATTGTCCCGAGATCCAATCACACCCTCAAACAACTGGGTAAAGCTCTCAGTAGGATATGCAGACATGCGCCTGATAGAGCACGCGATCCTGTGTGGGATCTAGCTACATTCGATGATCGTGATGGCTGGATTAACCTCGTAGAGCTCGTGAATAAGTATCCATGGAAAACCGGGCGATCGAGGCATGGTGGGTACAATCCCAGACATGACGAGGCCAAGGTCATCACCGCGAACCTACATGGTCGATCGGTGGACCATTTGGCGGCCATCATGATGGAAGTGGTCCATGTCCGTGAATCAGACGGAGAAGAAAAACAACGCCTTCAGTTCAAGGTGTTAGCGCGGGACTCCGGCGAGCCCGAGATCTTCATCCGCGCCTCTCAGGGGCATTCATGGACATTGAAAGCTCCATGGTCGCTGTGCAATTATATTGTACTGTGCGACCAACCTGCCGGGAGACCGGCCCCGTGCCCCGAAGCCGCCATGCATGGCACTCGGTGGGGTGCCTTCGAAGGCATTATGTGGCACGGTTTGTCCTGTAGACCCGAGCACAACACGAAGAAACGGGGAACAGGCCGGTCGCGCATCCACATCGTGCCGACGGTCCGCCGTCGTGCCGTAAACAGTGGGTGGGACCCAGACTCCGACATCATCATCTTCGTAGATTGGCATAAGGCCATGCAAGATGGCATGAAGTTCTGTTGGTCTGATAACGGAGTCCTTTTGTCCGAGGGAAATAACGGTATCATCGAACCGTACTACATTTCCCATGTAGAGGACCTTGCCACGGGGAAGCACTGGCGCAATCCAGAGTTCCTGGGGGATCGCCGGGTGCGAGTTCCCCCCGCCGTGCTCTCGAACCCTGGCAGGTGGGCTGACGTTGGCAGTGCCAGCGCCAAATACCAGTGGTCCCGCAACCAAGAGGGCGTCGACCCTCCCATGGTCTACCTCCACAGGGAGAATGGGAACCACTACAGTCCCGCCACGCTGGGAAACCAGCCTGAGGTCCACCAGATCTTCATGATCACCGAGAGCGAGGCCGGGAGCGCGGCTCCAAGCCGTGCCCCAAGCCAAGGGCCCAGCGCCGTATCTTGGCAGGCCATCAGCACCTCGGACCTGGACCAGATAGCGGCCGCTCTGAACCCTGAACAGGTGGAGCAATTGGCGGACAGGTTATACCAACAAGACCCCTGGGCCGCTGGCCAGGGAGCAATGTCCGCCATGGCAACGCGAAATCGTCAGGCCATGCAGGGAAACCTGCTTATAAATGGACTCAGAGCTGAGATGCCTGAGCCGCAGCGAGACCCGCAGACGTTCGGCCGCATCTTTGGAGAGCCTGCTCGATTTGAGCAGATGCATGGGAGCCCCTCGCAGAGCATGCACACACCGAGGGGCATGACCCCAATGGCTACGCCACCTGCACAGTCTCCGTTCGGGACTCCTGGCCGCCCTGCCACGAACGGCACCCTCATGGAGAGGATCGCAGCGGCTAGGGCTGAGCATGGCACAGCTCTCCTGAACATGATGCCGCCCGGCACTCCAACGAGTCAGCAGGGAAACCTGCCCGGCACCCCAAGCCATCATCGACCGCTTGCTGGACAAACCACAGTCGCTGGTGTGCCTGATGACTACCGCGCAAGAGTGGCGGCCGCTGTGCAGCAGGTGCAGAGCCATAGTCTGCCTCGCCCAAGTGGTCAGAGGTGGAGGCCGGCCTGGTCATGGGAGCCTGAGGGTCCCAACCCAGGGGATCTTGCTCGGCAACGAGCCTTCATCCCAGCCTTCAACGCTCACCCGAGTATGGCCCAGGGCCAGAGGCCACCGCCAGCACACATGAATCCGCCATTGTACCCTGATGGGTCTAGAGTCCCGAACAAGTTTGTTCGTGAATTGGCGGATCAGTTCCACAACCTCACTAACGTGCGCTGTAGTGATCAGTCTATGTATCCGCACATGGCCTTCATGCCTGCGCCGACGACGCCAGATGTGGCTGTCCAGCCCACTGCCCATTCGATATCGTCTGGCAGTAGAGGTGTACCTGATTATATCAGGCAGACATACCACACTCAACAAGCATGCTTTAGGCGCAGACAGGCCGTGCAGAACGTACGTGATCATTCACGTGCAGCCGCGTTTGAGGTTGTGAGAAATAGAGGCTCACCTTTGCGAGGGAACTCGCCCGCTGCGACGCCTACCGCCTCCGTGCCAACTGCCGGAGTGCCGGAGGTGCTGGATCCATCAGGAGCTCCCCCAGCAGCCTTCATGCCCTCCGAGACGGTATTGGAGAGACAGCGGCGGGTATATCCCAGAGCAGCAGATGTGGAAGTTTTCGCTGGGATGGAAGATACCTGCGCGGTATGCCTCGAAGAATTCCAGCCCAGGGAAAGTGTTTACCGTTTGAGGTGTAATCACTTGTTCCATGAGGGGCGCTGGAATTCAAATGTGGTGGGCCATGTCGCAAATCAGCGCGAGGGAGACCCTCAGCAGCCACCATGTGGTATCTGCCGAGCACCTGGCATCATAGCGTCATCATTCCCGTGGACCGGCTCCTGCATTCAGACTCCTGAGCAAGCAGCGGGGGAGCTGCGGGAGTTGAGGAGCATGGTGGAGGAGCTGACGGCCAGGATGCTAGATGGGCAGACAGCTCAGCCCCAACAGCAGGGAAACCTGCCAGAAGAGGCGAGGCCGCCGATGGAGACGGGATACTTCGATCAGCTTATCCCGATGACGGCACCTCAGCAGGGAAACCTGCCTAATACTCCTCAGATGTCTCCCCAGAGTGGGGCCGGGGCAGAGATGGCACTGGACCCTGACCAGCTGCGTGAGCTGCGCGTTCGGCATTTCCAGAATCAAATGGACAATGCGCACACAACCTTTATGCTGGATGCCGACAATCCTGAGACTGAGGGTGCGTCGTTTGACCTCTCAGATTCCTCAGTGGCAACAGCAGCAACAGCAGCCAGGGCCGTCGACATCACAGCGACGAACGAGGAGTTCGAGGAGTGGCTGCAATACAGGGATCACCTCACGAATGAGGGGTTGCAGGACATTGCCCTTCACTCGTATCTAACGCTGACGAGACGCACGACCCGCGAGCAGTATAAGAGCATACGTGATGAGTATGCCAACTGGCGGGAGGAGCGTGGCGATCATGTCCAGCACGCGTCGTACTTCCAGTACATCGACCTGGCACGCATGGCCGAAGGCAGGCCGCATGCCATTGTCATGCGGGGTAACCCGCCAGGGAGTACAACTGACCTGCGGGGAAACCCGCCTAACAGCACAGCCGACACTTCAGAAGCGGTGCACTTCGAACAGCCGAGTAAGACGTTCTTGGAAGATGGCGGAAACTCTATCCTCATCGATGTAGGCTCGAAGATCAACATCGTGGGTGAAAACACGAGCCGCAAGTTCGTCCAGGCTGCTGAGGCACACGGCCGTACTTGTACGTTCGAGCCCCGCTCTCGTTTGAACATTAACGGAGTGGGAGAAGGGTCGGCCCCAGCGGATACCGTAGGCACATTCAGCATTGCCTGCGAGTACCAGGGGTCGACCCAGCTCGATTCATACAAGACGAACATTGTGTCAGGCTGTGGCAAAGACCTGCCAGCCATCCTAGGCCTCGATAGTATGCAGGACAAACGCACGATCATTGTGCTTGAACGAGGCCAGGAGAAGCTGATATTCCCTGGGAAGGGGCAGGTCAAGATGGAGCTCCCCGAGGGCTCCAAGATCATGCCGACGACGAAGTTGCCGTCAGGGCATCTGTCGATCAGGTGTGATCGTTTTGGAGCTGCGGGGCAACCCGCCTCGAGCTCAAGCAGCACGTCATTCCAGACGGTGCTGACGGGCGAGCCGACCCCGGCGCAGGAGCGCGAGCAATTGCAGGGAAACCTGCCTCAGGGGTTGATGGAGACGCTCGCCAAGGCCACTATGCGAGGCGACAGCATCGACGATCTCGAAACGTTCGATTGCTTCGTTGCCAGGACACTGGCCCAGCATGGTGGAAGTGTACCCATGGACGCTGTACGGCCCCGCCGGAAGATAGTGATGGGGTACACTAACCGTGAGCTGCAGACGGTCAGCGACGCTAGGTCCAAAGGCGCGCTGAAACAGCTGATGGATAATCCATCCATGCTGACAGCATTTGCGGAGCAATCCGCCTCTGAGGCCACGGCGCGCTGCAGTGCTGAGCTCCAGCATCTGAGGGAAGCCCAGATGCTGGCAGACATTGCAGGCACATCTTCTTTATCTTGAAGATGGCAGGGCGACGTCGCCCCCTCGTCGTCTTGCCTGTTGGCCGAAAAGCCGGGGGGTAACAAGGACAGCGGGGTAACCTGCCTTAGTAAGAGGGCTTTTGTCATTGAAGATACGAGAGAGGCTTGCGCCGACCTCCGCACCCGAGGTTATATCTGTGATCGTATTTCCCACAATGAGCTTATGACGAGCGTGGGCGCAGATTACCTGGGTGCGGTGATCAGTGGAGATTACACTCTCATATGGATTAGTACCCCGGGTGACTGGTATGTACGAACTCCAGGAAAGAGAGTGGCCCCACATTGGTCACGTATCCAGAACCTTTTGATACAAGCCAGGAAACTCCGTATGAAAATCATAATATTTGGTCCCCCAGGATATGTTTGGAAGTTATCTCCAGTACGTGATACCCTGGAAGGTCTTAAGTTGTCAGTGATACGGATGCGTTTGTGTCATGTCGGTGTTCGGTTCAATATGCAAGACAGTGCACCGAGTGGTACTTATATGCAGGTAGCGACATCAATACCGATTAGCTCGAAGCTGTGGGCATGTACATGGAAACAGGCAATACCACAACATGTGTTGGATTGGTACGGCCATGCGGTACGGCATGCTGAATGGCGAGCTCAGACACGTACTACACTCATCCGTCATCTGAACGACAACATCCTGGGGAGCACCACCACGCACGGAAACGTGCCTGTATATCTGACCACCTATACACGTACGGACCATAACATCCATCACTACGTGACGACCAACAAGGGAGGACCGACATGGTCTGATGTTATCCGACGTGTAACGATTAACCTGGATACCAATGCGGTTATTCAGGATATCTCAGTCGCCGATCAACCAACAGGGTATGATTGGCATGCACCACTACCTGCAGGGGTTGCCAACATCAGCACTCGGTTGTATTGGCAACCCGAGGAACTGGTCTTGCTCGGAAACGAGCCTACTCAATCACCACAGAAACCTCGACGCGTCATCATAGATGACTGTTCTCTCCCCCTCCCGACTCTGGCGATTGACGCATGTACCCACTCAACCACGACAATGGGCACGCAGACCGGCGAACAAAACGAGCAAGCTTTACCTACATAATCGCGTATCAAGCAGAAGGAAAGGCTCAAAGCCGAAAAGGAAGCAGGCATCAAGCCTCGCCGCATTAAAAAGCACGTTGAAGACGGAAACGACGATTGCGGCGACGACTTGTCAGGACTCGGACAGGATCTTTTGGCGACCTGGAGTACTGACGTCCCTATTGAGCTGATAAGCTCCGATGAGGACGATGACCTGTTCCTTACCCCCCCCACATCTATGCCCGACACACACGCTAACATATACAGCATAGTCGCTACACTATGCTATGGTCATAACAACGGCGTGGATATGTTGGAGCTTTGTGGCGGCGAGGGTGGTATCTCAGAGCTTGCCTTCTCAAGGGGGCTCTCCTCAGGAGGCAACTTGGACAAGACCACATATGTCGACCTGGGAGACCCCTCGGTGCAGCGAGTTGTAGATCATTACTTCGCTATATGCTACGTACGAGTTGCCATGCTACAACCCAGTTGCCGCACCACAGGACCACCATCCCACTACAACTGCAAAGTCAATCACAACACTTGGGAACATCACCACAGAGAAGATATACCACACATAACTTATTGTGGTAAAATTGCTGTTACTCAAGATGATGCTCGGAGGTGGTTCATACGCGAACAACCTACAGGAACATGGGTGGATGATATTTCCCCATGGAAGAAACTTGCCAACCGACCACACATTACAACCGTACGCATTGATCAGTGTGCGACGGGACTCAAAGATTCGGCTGGTGACTACATCAAGAAGCCGACAAATATCACCAGCAACGACGAGACGATTCTTAAACCCTTTGAGCGACTCAAATGCAACGGTCAGCATGTGCATGCACAGCCGTGCAACAGAGTGCTTTCACTGGCACAAAAATACACTCGACGACTACAGTCTGCCTTTGTGGAAGCCGTCTATTTAGCGAAAGCCATTGACACTACGCGCGGAAACGCGCCTACAAGTACTGCACATGCTTACCCTGCTGACCTTCCTGACCAAGCCGAACTAGGCGAAGGTATGAGACGCATCGGTGATCGTATCATCCCAAAGGTGGCCACATGCCCGGCATGCATAGACAACGTCCGAAAGGACAGTCCTAGCCACAACAGAGACCCTACGCAGTGTAAGTATCATGATTCCATCTCTGTATATCGGCCATGTCCCGCATGCCAGAGGGATCTTACGAGAAGCAAAGGTGTTAAGAACCACCTCGATACCGAATCTGGTAACTGTCGTTTTGCTGAACCATTTAAACTTCCAGATGACCACGACCCCGAAGGTAAGACCGTGCCTGCTTGGTGGAAACCCCTACCCAAACCTGGTGAGGGCCAAGCTTCAGCGTCAGGTGGCCGTCAAGGCGCACACGCCAGGCCACCGCGACCACGATCCTTCGGCAACGTTGATCCGACATCTGGTGCCAGCAGTTACGACATGCTACGAGACGCCCCCGAGCGTGGAAACACGCCTTCTGCGTCCTCTAGCGAAGCGCCACAGGTAGCGGCCCGTCGTGGCCGCCTACAAGGCGCACCGCCACCACCAGATGCAGTTGACGAAGGAGACCGACTGCGGAGAGCTACAAGGAACCCTCTTGCCTCCACCGGCTCGGGGGCTCCACGACTACCCGACTGGACGAGATTTGACATCCAACACAGTCTGCAAAATCTCCGTAGTCATGAACCTCACGTCGTTAAAAAGGAACTCCGTAAACTGCACCTGCGGTGGTATCATGCGAAGGAACCCAAGATGAGGCTAATCCTAGACAAAGTGGGACTGGACAACGTTCGATTGGATATGATCAAAGAAGTTTGCGATACCTGTCGGGAATGCAGAGCATGGGAACGGCCAGGAAACTCAACATTACCTTCGGTGAGCCTTCCTGGCAGTTGGCTCGATGAAGGCGAAATGGACCTCATGTTTTACCAGAAACGGACCATATTTCACATCATGGATCGTTGTATTCGCCTGGCCGCAGGCCAAGAAATCTCCGACAGAGAGCGTGATGCTATACATGACGCCTACCACTACTGCTGGATTGCCTATCATGGACCCTTCAAAGTATTATACTCAGACGGAGAAGGCGCCCTGAACAATGATGCCGCTAAGGCCATGATGGCCAATAAGGGTGCAGAACTCCGTATCCGAGCGCCTGGCCAACACGCGACTTCAATTGAGTCACGAAGCGGCATTCTCAGGGGCGTCCTCCACATGATTGAGGAAGAGCTGAATCGGCACAACATCCCTGTTGTATTCACTAGAGTCTTGGCTGAAGGCATCTTCGTTACCAACGCCTTTACGTTCTACAACGGAGTATCGCCTTACCAAGCACACACTGGACGCCAGCCCTCCTTTCTCCCTGATCTCGGCACCCTTGACTTTCCCAAAGGACCCGAGACATCAGGGCACGAACGGGAACGTCGTGTGAGGGAAGTTAGCCTAGAAGCCATAACGCAAGCCACTGCCGTGGCCAAGACAAATCGTGCTCTCAGGGCTAAAACGGCTCCAGATGGTGCTCGCCTTTACTCAGCAGGGGATCTAGTCGACTACCATCGACCCACTGCCACTGAGGACGATCATGGAGGCTGGAACGGCCCATTCCCCGTGATCCGTAACGTGCCTGAAAGAGGACATTGTTGTCAAGGCAGGATCTCGTGAGGTAATTGTGATGTATCCTGACGCTCGTCACACACTATGCATTGAATGTCTCCTCACACGGTAACTTGGCATGGATAATATGGCCATGCAAACCGTCCTTACGTATGTGGCACACTTTGGCGCAGGGAAACCTGCCAAAGTCTTCGGCTACATCCCAGACTACAAGGGAAACCTCAATCTTTCAGACGACAGCAAGTTTCACCCGCGCGTACATCTAGCACTACAGTATCTCGTGCGAAACTATTTCCGAGTAGAACATGTAGTAGCAGTTACATTGGCCAAAAGTGCGTCAAGTCTACCTGCAGTAAAGTACGCCACCGGGTCTACGCTGATCCACTACGACAACGATATCAGCCCAGCCTTCCACTACTACGAGTGCGTGGGCACCGGCCTGAACATTTCTCAGGTCACTGGTAGCACTCATTCCAAACTTATTCAATGCTTGACTTCACGTGTCCCTTCCTTAGGATTCCACGACGACCTGGCCAAGTATCAGCACTCGAGCAACACGTCTGGAGAACGCGGTTCGCTTGGAAACAGGCCTCCTCCAGATACCCCAGGTGCTTCATCGCCGAGTGAAGGCCGTCTGTCGACAATCTATGAGGAAAACGAGGAACATAATATCGAAGCTATGATGCTGGAAGAGTGGTACGACGAGCTACGTATGGACCTTCATCCTACGACGACTACCGACGATTATCTCTACTGCGTCCCAACAACCATGCTGCCCGACCTCTGTGTTTTGGTTTCAGCATCCGTGGACGAAGAAGATATCGTATTATCGGACACGCTCGGAGACGAGCCTGAAACACGAGAGCCCTGTCTAGTCTCTCTCTGCTCAACCACACCTGACGAGAGCTACTCTCTCGACAGTGATGAATATGGTCCCTACGTTGAGTTATGTTTTACATCAGAAATGTCAAAGGTAGTGTTGGATCAGACTCAACTTGCACAGCTCGACACCGATATGGCCGCGACGATGAGAGTATATGTATCCTCTGCTGCTAAACGTGCTGTGGTAGTTAAAGAAGATGACCTACTCACCAAAGCCGACATAGCAGCACATCCAAAAGAGGTTAGTGAAGCTTTGTACACTGAACTCAAAATCTGGATTGACAACCGATGCTTTGAGATGTATGATTTATCCAAAGCTTCCAACAGCATGACATCCAGGTATGTATATAAGTGGAAGTTTGTAAAGGCGGGAACCGAGAACGTTAAAACCATTCGTCTCAGACTTGTCCTTCGTGGATTTATGGATACTCAGGCTTTCGACGTGGAAACATTCTCGGGAACCGCCCGAAGGCAGTCCCAAATACTCCTGGCAAGTGAGGCGGCATGTCATCCAGAGTGGATCTTAGCATCCGTGGATATCGACAAGGCGTTCCTCAAGGGTCTGACCTATGAGGAACTTGCCCATGCCATCGGCGAGGAAACTCGCATGGTTTGCTTCATCCTTCCACCGGGAAGTGCCCAGGTACTTCGTACACTACCCGGCTTCTCATCCTATGACGAAAGCCGACACTGCCTCAGGTGCCTCAAACCAGGAACGTGCACAAAGGACGCTCCAAGAGCGTTCTCTCTCAAACTTCGTACGACCACACGAGCTATAGGCCTTCCACCGACCAGTTATGATCCTGAATTTGAATTCAGCCAAGATCTGCTAACGGCAAAACATGTCGATGATATTAACATGGCAGGCCTAGAGAAAAATATGGACGACTATGTACAGCGCGACGAAAAGGTGTTTGGCAAATGCAAGCTCAACAAACACACATATACGAACTGCGCCGTTCGCTACACTAAGCATGATCAAGGGGATGTGATCATGGATCAGGACGAGCATATCAAACAACTACGTCCTATCACACACCCAGAACTTACAGGGGCGGCGGCCGATGCCAAAGCCACGAAACTCATTACCGACATGCTCGTCAGCTTGCGAGGAGCCCTCGCCTATGCCCTTCTTACTCAAATCTGGCTCATGGTATACGTGGTCTCTCCAGAGAATCCAAGAGCCCACCAACCTGCAAGTCAGACGTCTGAATGCTGTGACGCGAAAGCTGATCAGCAGCCCGAAACGCATCACCTTCCCTCGGATGAAGCCGACGAATGAAGTTGACATACACAGCGATTCGGGGTATCGGAAGCTCACCGGGGAGGAGGATGATGAGACCATGGGCTATGGCATACGCGGGGCTAATGTACTACGGCGAGGAAACTCGCCTCAAGGCAAGTCCGTCGTTCACCTCTGTGACGGACTATGCAAATCACACCGACTGCAGGTGAGGTCCAGCTATGCTGCGGAGGCGCTCGCAGCTGCGCATAACCTCGATGAGTGTTACCCTACGCCCATCACTCTCCACGAGCTCAAGGCAGGAGCTCTGACTCCACGACAACTACGAGATATGCGTGAAGTTGGAGGCCTAGCCATCAAAGTATATCTTACCATAGACGCTGAGTCCGTTTATAAATCATTATCAAGCAAGGATCTTAAGATACCGACAGAGCGGACTCTGCTTGGACATATCAGTTGGATACGTGAGCTCATGGATATAGGTATAGTACATAACGCGCAGTGGTGTGATACTAGGGATATGGCCGCATATGGGCACACAAAGGGAAGCATCGATCGGGAGCTGCTTCTGGAAGTGATGTCAGGCACTCAGTCATTCAAGTATGACGTGAAGCAGTTTGTTCCCTTTCGGGGCCCCGAGGACAGCAACAAACCCAAGTCTAATCAATGTTAGTCTGTCCTTGTTGCCCCCGCGGTCCAATTTGCCAGCATGGGCGCCTACTACAGAGGCGCCCTTCTAGTTGCTCAGAAACGAGCCTTACATTTCACGCCTGGCAACGAGCCGGCTTCATATGACTCAGGCTCTCTGCCTTAATGCCTATTTGCTCGGTGAGGTATGGCCCGTTTGGCTTACCTCTAGCTGAGCCGATAGCCTTTCATCGTTCGAAGGGGCTATCTTGCATTCGCGTGAAATGGTTTGCGAGGAAACTCGCCTTACAGTCTGGTGTTAGGCCAGACTGTACACGCTGTTTTCTTTATTGCAAGCAGTTGTGCGCGCGGCCTTTGTAGAGCCTAACGGCTGCGCGGCTATGCTCTCCGTCTCCTCCCCTCCCGACTTTATGGGTAGCTCTTTGGGAGATGTTACAGCATCGGGAGCATAGCCCGCGCGCCGTTGCCTTTGGCTCAAGGCACGCGCGCCCTATTTGCCCGGACACTGCTTGTGTTCGCTATGTGATGGAAAGATCATTACATCGATCTTATCTTATCCTATCCGTCCATTCCTCTTACTGAACCACCTCAGTACGATACCGGACGCTATTTGCCATCCGCTTCCCATGGAATCGGATGTTATTTGAATTACCAGGCTCACTTTCGACTCAGTGTAAACCCAAACGTCATCGACGAAGTTGGAATCAACCCTCCGTCCAAGCTCCCTCTTGATTGGCCCCATGCTGCGGTTCATTTCCAGTAAGGGAACTGCTTCGTTGGAAGACAACCGTTTGAAGATCTTGAAGCATGCCAAAACATTGTTCTTTGGATTTCAACGCCACGTATCAACATGACTGCTGCGTCTTGACGATCCGGAATCGTGCCAGAGCGCCACCTATGGGATTTCAACATCGCGAACCAACAGAACTGTTGCACCCGCATAATCCTGAATCCTGCCCCCCAAAAACGATTTTCTGGCACGTTGGTCATGGGACTCCGTGAAACTCTGCGAAGTTTGAAAACGAATGTGCGCGGCGCTAGGGCGAGAGCCACATTTTGAAAAACACACCCAGTACATCGTTTCGTGGCCCCCTCCCTCCTCTCTGCGTGTCACCCACCCAGTACAGCGCTTCGTGGCCCCAAAAAGGGACCCCACCGAATGTCCCAGTGCTACCGTCCGCATGCGTCCCGCACACCCAGTACAGCGTTTCGTGGTCCCCTCCTCCCTCCTCCTTGCGTTTCCCCCACCCAGTGTAGCGCTTCGTCGCCCCATAGGGAGCACCACCGCAGGTCCCATTGCCACCGTCCGCATGCGTCCCGCACAACCAGTACAGCGTTTCGTGGCCCCATAAAAGGGGACCGCACCGAAGGTCCCAGTGCTACCGTCCGCATGCGTCCCGCACGCCCAGTACAGCGCTTCGTGGCCCCAAAGGAGGCCCACCGACGTCCCCAGTGGGACCGTCCGCGTGCGTCACGAAAACCCAATTTGGCATTTTCGCCCACCCAGTACAGCGCTTCGTGGCCCCATAAGGAGCTACCGCCCCCGGTGGGACCGTCCGCATGCGTCCCGAAAACCCAACTTGGCATTTTCACCACCCACCCAGTTCACCCACCCAGTGCAGTGTTTCGTGGCACCATTTGGAGCTCCACCTAAGCAAGCCCCCAATGGGACCGCCCGCATGCGTCCCACACGCACCTAATTTGGCGTTTTCACCCACCCAGTACAACGTTTGGTGGTCCCATAGGGAGCTCCACCGACGGCCCCAATGCTACCGCCCGCATGCGTTCCCCCCCACCCAGTGCGGCGCTTCGCGGCCGCACGGGGAGCTTCACCGAAGAAGATATTCACAATTGCGATACCCACAATTGCATGTGGTTGGGTCTTTCGCCAGGATAAGTTTCGGCTCGCTTCAGGCTCAGCCCCTCCCCGTCCATTTAAGTAAACTTGCCCGAATAAAAAAAAACAGGCTCATTAAGAACGAGGTCGGTTCGGCGATGGTCTGTTCTCTTTGTTTTGGCCGACGGAAGGTCTCATGTGCTTAGAGGATGTAATTATGGCCTGGGTCTGACTGTAGGGGGAGGGGGAAGGCCTTCTTAGAAGCACCACTGCTTCTGAGAAGGCGCGGGCCTTGTGTGCAGATGTAAGGCTGGCGCCTACTAGGAAGCAGCCTCCTTCTAAGAAGCCCTTCCCTCTCCCCCTACCCCCTTCTGCGCGCCGCAAAGTGTCGGGCGGGGTTAGGCCGAGGAATTCCAGAGCGCTCCAGAATGCTTTCAGAGCGTTCTGGAACGCTCTGAGAAGGCCGCGGCGCCCGAGACATCCTCCAGAGTCGCCGAACGATGTGGTGGCATCCTCCGAGACATCGGGCCCCCGAACGGTGCTGTGACCACGCCGTGTGGTGAGTCTGTGGGGATTCGTTCGATAATGACAAGGAACCCATACCGCTACGTTTAAGTCGGGCATGTCCCTCTACAGGAGGAATATCCCACAGTAGTAGGAAATAGTATGGTGACGACTGTTTGGCTCTTTTGACACATGACAGTTGTTGACCACTTTTTAATTGTTCTTCCACACTCCGCCTGTAGAAGGACATGCCCGACCTAACGCTACGTTTTCCTCGGTATCCCCTTCTTGGGGCATCTTGGGAGGCCCTCGTCACCACCGCCGGATCTGAGGCCAGAGAACCCTGCGAGCTCCCCCCAGCCTCCCTCCGCCGCGAGAGGAGCTGGGACACCCGGCCCCGTCGCCGAGCGTGCCGAGGGGCGGGCACTTCAAGTATGCGAGCGAGGCCGACGCCAGTTGCCCCGCCACACGCGGCTGGCTCTATAGCCAGATTTTTATAGTGGGGCACAGCCAGTCTTGTATTTGAGTCTCCCCGCATTGCCGCTGAAGCTATACGTGAGGCTGGCCGTTGACATGCTTCGGGTTGGCCTTGCTCTTGAATACCTACAATCTAAGCGTCCAAGGCCCTTTTCGATCAGATCGATCCGGTGCGATACAGATTTCGGCCAGCACGATCCGACTTGACTCAGATGGTCCGACGTTCCGATGCGGCCCGATGCCTGGGTTGCGCTGCGGTGCATGCTGGCGCGGCCAGTGTGATCCGATTTGGATCCCGATGCAGCCCGTTCTTATCGGACGGGATTGGGACGAGGACAAATCCGTTCCAGAGCACTCCCGAACGATCTCGGAGCGTTCGGGAACGCTCTGAGAGGGCCGCGGCGCTTGAGACATCTTCCAGAGCCGCGGGCTTTCCGAGATCCTCGATTTATCCTCGTCCGACTTATCCTCGTCCTTGCCTAGTCTGATTTACTCGGCCACCCTTCTTAGAAGGCGCTGGCGCCCCTTCTAAGAAGCGTGTGGTTACTTCTTGGAAGTTGTTCCTGGCGTCCTTGTAGTAAGCGGGTGGCTTGCGCCTGATAAGTTGTTGCTGCTTCTAAGGCGCCGTCCAGTTATTCTAAGAAGCTGCTGGGGTGCTTCTAACAAGCGGGGCGCCCCTGGCTTGTTAGAAGGGCGGCCGGCGCCTTCTAAGAGGCAGGTTCTTCCTAAGAAGCCTTCGCCCTTCCTTCTACCCCCTTGCGCGCCCCGTTAAGCTCTGACGGTTCGATGCGGCCCGAGGCTTGCATGGCGCTTTTGTGCATCCTGGCGCAGCCGATCCGGTTCGATCCCGACTCCATGCCGATGCAGGCCGATCCGATGCACGATTCGATTCGACCCGATTTCCCTGTTCGATGCTGACTGATCCTGCCGTTTCCTCCATGTGCGAAGGCCTCTGGCCCCCCCCCGCCACAGGAGGGGACCAGCGCCTCTCAAGCATTTTGATGCTATGTATGCGTCGCCCCCACGCGCGCGCGTCCTCAGGCCCTGCGCCCGCCGAGGACCCTCATGTATGCTATGTAAGCATTTTGATGCTATGTATGCTGTGTATGCGTCGCCCCCAAGGGGCGACGCGCGCGCCGAGATATCCTGCAGCACGTACAAGCTCCGTGGCGGGGCGTTTCCTGGCCATGCTGCCCGGGAGACGATGTGCCACCACACGGGTGTGGCAGAGGCCCGGGGCGGGCGCACGCCTCCGAGCAGGACGCATGCCGCTGGCAGGTCCTCCCTCTGCGCGCCATGGCCTCATGGCCCCCCCCCCCGCCGGGATGGGGGGAGCGGGGCCCGTCGGGCAACCTGCGGCTCTGGGTCCTGGCGTCGATGTGCCCGTCGCCGGCCATATGCCCGAGCCCCCCTCTCGCGCGCGGGCCCCTCCCCGTCACCCCCCCTGCGGTGGCGGCGGGGGCGGTCGGGCGCGGCGCAGGGGGAGGTGAGTCAGGTGCACCTCTGGCGCCCCAAATCGAAGAAAAAACGACGCCATAAACATAACCTTTTGGCGCTCCGCGCGGATTTCTTGGATCTGCGCGGGGCCCCCCCGGCGGCGCCTCCGGCGCCGCCCCTGGTGCGCTCCGCACACAAGGGAGAAGGGTCCAGCGCGGATCCAAGAACTCCGCGCGGAGCGCCAAAAGTTTACTGTTTATGTCGTTGTTGTTTCTACTCAAGGTGCAACTTTTGCGCGCTAAATCAGGCGATCGCAAACACGGATCCAGTGGGCGTGGATAAGCGACGGGTCCCGCTTCCAGGGGAGATCGGGGATTTCCGCCGCCGAACGCGGCGGCACCGGCCGCACTTTGGGGAGGGCACCTCCCCCGATCCATGGATTTGACGACCGCGCGCCAAGTCCATGGATCTCTAATCCATGTTTGCGCGCCACCGGCCAAAGGGCCCTCTCTGGGGCCCGACAGGGGCACGACAGGTGCGTGTTTCCCCCCACACACACCACCCCGTTCCCCGCCCCTTCCGGCAGGCAGCGCCCCGAGCGGTTGTTCCTCGAGCAGTGGACGGGGGCGGCCACCGCTGGTTGGGAGCCGTCTGGGGGGTTGAGGTGGCCCAGCGCTGGTTCCGGCCAGCAGGAAAGGGTGAACAGGTGCGAGATTTTGGGTCGGAGTCCAGGGGGTGTGTATACGCCTTCCTGGCTTGCCTGGAGAAGGATATGCACCTCGCCTGGGACCAGGATAGGCCAGGCATGTGCAGTGGATCTGTGTGGTCCAGGGTCTTGGTCCCCAGCCCCTTCCCTCATGATGATGCCATCGGGCCCCCCCCCCGTGGGTGTGGCGTGGTGATGTGGGTGTGGCGTGCGTGGCGTGGTACTGTGGTGCTCCAGGAGAGCTCTGGAGGTCGTCGCCGCCGCCGCCGTCGTTGTCGTCGGAGGGGCCGTTTTCGGGCCCCAGGACCGTGTAGTATTGATGCGGGGCGAAAAACTTAACCAAACGGACCCCTGGAGGGGGTCTCTCTTGAGCGACTTAGAACGGATTTTTGCCTCTTCCCATTTCCCTAAACCAACTCAGTGACCCCCCCTGGCCCCCTCCAAGCCGTGCGGGCAAGATTGACATCCAGATCCACGGCGTATTGCATTCGTTGGGATCCCCACCTGGCCTCGCTGGAGTCAGATCTCTACGCGTGTCCGCCGCGTCTGCGGATATTCCCAGGGAGGGGGGTGCGAAAATCCGAGGCGCAGTGGACATGTGTACACACCCAGCCCGCAGAAATCACCGTCCACCAAACCACCCCAACCCAACCCGCCCCCATTTGCCCTCCCTTTCCAGTGTGGGGGGGGGATCGGGGAAGATTTAAAGGAAAACTCATGAACCCAGACCCCCTCGAGTAATGAAAAAATCACCACGGGAGGTTTTTGTTGCCATGTTCGACATTTGCGGGCCCTCACGGGGCCATCAGGATCGTCAAACACCGACTCAGGATGAGAGACCGGTCCCTGGGAATGGGTCCAGACCTTTGGGGGCCGACGTAATGAACAAATCATGACGTCGGGGGTCTGGGAAGCCCGTACCCCCCCACCCCCAACCCGAAATTCGGAGCTTCGGGTTGGGTTGGGGTGGTCTGGTAGGCAGTCAAGAAATAGGAGGGTCCACACCTGGAGCCCCAGACCCAGCCCTTCCTGCGGCCTCCTGCGAGCCCGATCGCTCTGTGATCCGCTTCCAAGGAGGACCAGAGGCGTTCCGACGACGGGCGAAGCTCGGAAACTGGAACGTATACGTGACCAGTGGCGGGCTGTGGTTCAATCCCATGACACTTCTCTCGGCCTCCCAGATAGGGTCGGAGTGGATGGGGTCGAAGGATCGCGCTGCATCGCCGATGCATCGACAATGCGGCTCGATGTGGGGCCGACTTTCGCCACGCCGGCGGCGCAAACGCATCGCCCACATCGCTGGTGTATCGCCAATGCATCGCCGATGCACCGGCGATGCGGCGCGATCCTGCGACCCCATCTACTCCGACCCCATCCGGGAGGCCTCTAACTTCGAGGGTCGGGGACGACGTCGGGGTGGTGTGGTGTACACTTTCTTGTGTTCGTCTCCCGGGGGGACAGCGAATAGTGAAAAGACACCAGGGTCCCGATCACATCAGGATCCGCTTTCCTGAGTCAGTGTCGGTGCAGGGCCGGAAAAAAGCGTCGGTGTGTAGAGTCGGGCTTCAAGAGACGGGGGTCAATGCAAACGGGGGTCAGTCAGAGCGCCAGATCTTGCAGTGTCCTGCAGGGCCGGGGGTGCAATGACCCTGGTCTGGGTGCAGGATTCTGCGGGATCTTGCAAGGATCCGTCAAGGCCTGACTGACCTGGGATTGGATTGACCTGGGTCAGTAGATCCCTGAAAGTGTATACACCAGGATCCCATTATTTTATACCAGGATCCGTTTTGTTGTGCAAGTGGCGGTGCAGGGCCAGAAAAAGCGTCGGAGTTCAGAGCTTGTTACCTCGGTAGCAAATCATGGGAGGTTGGTATACCTTCTTAAGTCCGTCTTTAGCGTCGATCAGCGTTGGGGAGTCGGTGAGATAGCGCCGATTTGCCGTCGGTTGGCGTCGACTAGCGTCCAATTCGCGTTGACTACCGTCGATTAGCGTCGATTCGCACGAGCCGACAGGATGGTATGGGAGGGCAGCGTAGGAGCGCTTAGCGCCGACCAGAATTTGGGTTTGCCTAAGTTTTTTACGTGCCCGTCCTGAATGTTTGCGGTCCAGCTTTCTTGGGATGTTTGCCGCAGGAAGTCGCGTCAAATTTCAGATTGGGTTTCGTCATTTTCCTGACAGCACCGTCTGGCCAACCGGGTCTCCCGAACCCGAGTCTCGCAGCCGATTTTTCTCCCCCAACCCCAAATTTTTTCGACGAAAATTGGAGCTCAGAATAAGCGGGGAAACCTTGGGATGCACCCCAAGGGGGGCTATTCGGACGCACCCCATATCGAGGATGGACGCACCCCAAATCGTACCTCCCCGGCTGGGCCCCAAAGTCCAGGTCCATTCGAAAACCTCCCAAAGCATGGGGTAGGTGTCGACCTACAGTGGAAACCCATGCCAAGAAACATCCTGCTTGCCTCCAGGGTGCCCCGTGTTTCTTTGGTTTCCATGGTTTTGCAATGAAAAGCGTGACCTCCCCATACCAAAAGTCAATGGACGTCCTGGGGTTCCAGGGTTGGGTTTCTTGTGGAAGGTTTCTTGTGGACTGGCCCTCCCTGTTTGGCAGCGCGCACACGGGGGTAGCGGTAGGGGGGAAGGCTTCTTAGAATGAGGTTGCTTCCTAGAAGGCGCCGGCCTTACATCTACAGACAAGGCCAGCGCCTTCTAAGAAGCAGGGGTGTTTCTGAGAAGCCATTCCCTCCCCCTACCCCTCTTCTGCGCGTGGCTGAACTGTATTCCCTTTGGAGTCTTAGAGCATGTTTGTCTAGATTCGGGCAAGTTTGTACTTGCATGGAGGGGGGGGGTGCTGAGCCAGAAGCAAGCCGAAAACAATTTGACGTGTGGAAATCACGCAAGTCGAAAGGCACTTACACGCCCGTATTCGATAAAGTGGGAAATTGAAACATATACATTACCAGTGGCGGGCTGTTTTTCAATCCCAGGGCCTTTCGAGGGTCGGGGACGACGTCGGGGTCGTGTGGTGTACACCGGTTTCCGCATTTCCCAGGGGAAACAGCGACAAATGTCTACGCAAGGATCCCGTACACACCAGGATCCGCTTTCCTTGTGCGAGTGTCGGTGCGGAGCCGGAAAAAGCTTCGGTGTTTAGATTTCGGTTCCTTCTCATTGATAAAGGGGGCGAGGGTGGGGGGGAGGGACGAGGGGGGCCGAACGCCATGCAAGTCAACTTGCCTGGATCTGAAGAATACCAGGCCTTCTCGTCCCTTCCCATCCTCCGTCCTCCCTCCTCCTCCTCCTCCCCCTCCTCCTCCTCCTCCTCCCCCTCCTCCTCCTCCTCCTCCTCCCCCTCCTCCTCCTCCTCCTCCTCCTCCTCCTCCTCCTCCTCCTCCTCCTCCTCCTCCTCCTCCCCGACTGCGAGGAATCGCAGGCGCGCGGAGAGGGCCGCCGCCGCCCCGGCGCGCGGAGAGGGGTGGGGGGGGCTCGGGGGCGTGGCTGCACACGGGGTCGTACGTGGACCTGGCGGCCGAGGCGCCCCGCGGGGCCGAAACGGCGAGGAGGGCGACGCGGAGGAGGAGGAGGAGGAGGAGGAGGAGGAGGA